>JALIGW010000006.1:72578955-72627337 GCA_023053685.1 Diadophis punctatus similis | reverse complement strand
ATTTGCCCGCCTGAAATGTAATCAGACACCAGGGCACCTACTAGCACATGTGGTGGACATGTGTGAAAGCAAAGAATTATTGGGGAAAAATACATACATGGTTAGAAAAAAATGTTAAAGCTGCATATAGATTATAAACCAGACATATCTTGTTAAGGATAGTTTCCAGAAAAATATTAATAAAGGGAATTTGTATTTAATGTTGCATGTCTTGACAGCAGCAAGAATTGTATTTGCACAGTATTGGAAGAATGGGGAAACTCTGAGAAAAGATGTAATTAAAAAGATAAAGATAAAAGAGAAGGAAGATACAGAATGTTTTGAAATATGGGATTTGTTTTATAACTGGTTAGATAATAGAAGTAGAAATTAGGTGCTGGGAAAATGTTGTTGTTGTTGTTATCAATATTATTATCAATATTATTATTGTATTATATGTTATATAATTATGTAAGCAATTGACCGGGACATTACACTGTTCACAAAGCACATGTATGTTAATTGAAAATGTAAAAATAAACTGTTTATAAAAAAAAGACTTTGGATCTTTGTCTAGTCCGAGGGGTGGGAGGAGAAGGGTTGGGGTCTTGGGTTGACCAAACGCTGACTTCTTCCTAATTCTCTCTTTGAAGGAAAAACAAACATATTGTCCTCCCACATGACCACAAACTAACATTTTTTTCTGCTGGGTTATTTTCGGGCTGTTTGTGGAAACCCGTCCTGTTTATTTGTCTTTCGACAAACTCAATTAGAGAAATCCCCCAGGAAGTTTTAATGTTGCAGCGAGCTGAGCAACCATCCTGCCTTCCCCTTCATTCCTGGGATTTGCTGCCATTTCTCGGGGGGGGGGGTGGATTTTACACATGCCCAGAAACAATGCTTCCTTGGCCCGTTTCTACACACACACACACACACACACACCACACACACACACACACAGTTTTGGGTTTCAGTCATGGGAAGGTCAGGTATACTGCCTTGGGAACCTATTTCCTTAAAAACAATGTGGGAATTATTTCATGCATGGATCGGTGGGGTCTGGGCATGGAGGCGCAAACAGGGCAGAGGGATGGGATCGGATGGGAGACCACCAGGAAATGTCACGGCTGGTAAGTTGAAAAAATCGCCCTGGAAAAAAACCAGCCGGTTCCCTTGATGTGCAAGAAAAGGATGAATTGATGTGATGAGCAGATGACAAGCTGAGTTCAAGTGAATTTTGATTGACTAGGTCAGTGCTGGGTCAACTTTGGAGACTTTAAGACAGGGGGACTTCAACCCAAGCTGGCTGGGGAATTCTGGGAGTTGAAGTAAGTCCCCCTGTCCTAAAGTCACCAAAGTTGACCAGCACTGAACCGGATGACGCTACGCAGAGACAGATCGTAATTGATATTTAAGGCAGGGGGTCTCAGACCCAAGACTAAATTTGCCCAGTCAAAAACCATCCGTGGGGAAGTCCTTCCAGGAAGTTGCCAAGAAAACTTTGTGGAGGTGTCTTCGGAGCCCTTTAAAAAAATCATACTGGACTTCTGAAGATATTTTTCCCTTCTCTTTTTTTTAATCCTGCGGCAACATTCCAGGAAATCCAGAGCAAGGCAGGGAAGGGGGGGGGGGGAGAACAAAGGAAAATTGCAAAAATTGTAGGACTGAGATGGGTGATCTTCTCTGTTTTCTTTTCCCCTCACTTGGCTTCATTTGAACAGGACGAATCTCTTCGGGATCCCTTGCCTGTTCCCAGCCCTTCAAAGGGGAATCTGGGGGTGGGGTCTCTTCTCTGCTGCTGCCACATCACTCCATCCAGCCCCCCTTGGCCCAGTGAGCCAAATGCCTTTTGGGATGGGGGTCTCTGGAATTTGAAGAAGAGATTGGACAGCCCATTGTCTGACATGGTAAGAGGGTCTCCTGCTAGAGCAGAGGGCTGGACTAGAAGACCTCCGGGGTCCCTTCCAACTCTGTTATTTATTATGATGTTCTGTTGTTCTGTTATTCATTTATACCGCATTCTAAAACACACCATTTCTGAGCTTCGGGTGACCCTGTTTAGAAAGAGGAGACTTCAGGAACATTACAGTATTTACTTAATTCTGGTTTATGTAATGTTTTAATGTCTGGCATCTCTTTTTTTATGATGTTCATAAACAGCCTTATTAGCATGATCGGCAGCATGTAAATAAAGGAAAGGAAAGGAAAGGAGAGGAGAGGAGAGGGGAGGGGAGGGGGAGGGGGGTGAGTGGGTGGGTGTGGAGAGGGGAGGGAGAGAGAGAGAGAGAAAAGAAGAGAAGGAAGGAAGGAAGGAAGGAAGGAAGGAAGGAAGGAGGAAGGAGGAAGGAAGGAGGAGGAGGAAGGAGGAGGAGGAAGGAAGGGGGATGGGAGGAGGGAGGGGGAGGGAGGGGAGGGAGAAGAGGAAGGAAAGAAAGAAAGAAAGAAAGAAGAAAGAAAGAAAGAAAGAAAGAAAGAAAGAAAGAAAGAGAAGGAGGAGGGAGAGAGTGAAAGATAGAAAAAGAAAGAAAGAAAGAAAGAAAGAAGGAGGAGGAGGAGGAGGGAGAGGAAGGAGAGAGAGAGAGTGAAAGAAAGAAAAGGAAGGAAGGAAGGAAGAAAGAAAGAAAGAAAGAAAGAAAGAAAGAAAGAAAGAAGACAAGAAAGAAAGAAAGAAAGAAAGAAAGAAAGAAAGAAAGAAAGAAAGAAAGAAAGAAAGAAAAGAAAGAAGAAAGAAAAGAAAAGGTATCCGGAGCAGTACTTCACAGAGGCTTTGAACCTGAAGGGGTCCAAACCAGGAGCTTCGAGAGGGGGATGGGGAGGCTGTTCTCCACCCCCTCCCCATGCCTGTGGATGGGAGACCCCCCTCCTCGAGCGAGGGCTGTGCCAGGCCAGCTCAGCCCACAGCCACACAAAGAGGCCATTCAGGCCGGAGGGAGAATTTATGACCTGGCTCCAGCATCACCTTTTCAACTCGGGGCCTTGGCTCAGGGCCTCCGGAGGAGCGCGTGCCCACCAATGGACGGCATTCCTCAGCCCCGGGACCCCCTCCAAGCTAAACAAACAAGCTTGTCGTGAACTCCACCCAGGGGCTCGGGGCTCGGGGCCTGGCCACAGACACACACACCCCTCCTGCACGCCTACCTGCAGTCGACCATGAGCTCATCCAGCATCTGAGCCACCAGGGTGTCCAGGCGCTGGCAGAACGCTGGGGCTTTGTGGGCCAGATGGACCAGCTCCAAGTTGGCAGCCTGCATTGGGCAGAGAGCAGAAAGTGCCACAGGCCGCTGAGGGAGGTGCCCTGCATCCAGCCCTGGCAGCCCTCTGGCTGGCCCATGGCGCAGCTGAAGGACACACACACACGGACACCACACAGCCTCTTTCGCTGCAGCCATCAGGAGCCCCCAGACCTTTCTCTGACCATCCTGGGCAGCCCCTTTGAAGCGTCTTTGGTGCTTCCTGAGCTTGGTCGTTTTCTTGCAGATGTTAGCACTGATGGTGTTCTCTAGTTGGGTCATGAAATGTCTGCAAGAAAAACCACCAAGCTCAGAGAGCACCAAGGACCCACAGTCCTTTTTTCTTTTCTTTTTTTCTTTTTTTCTTTTTTTCTTTTTTTCTTTTTTTCTTTTTTTTCTTTTTTCTTTTTTTCTTTTTTTTCTTTTTTCTTTTTTTCTTTTTTCTTTTTTCTTTCTTTCTTTCTTTCTTTCTTTCTTTTCTTCTTCTTCTTCGTCTTCTTACTCCCCCCTCCTCCTCCTCCTCCTCCTCCTCTCTGCAAACCCCACTCCCTTCTAGCACTGATGGTGTTCCCTAGTTAGGTCAAGAAACGTCACCAGGGACCCCTCATTTCAACCCTGAACCGCAAAGATTCTCCTTCATTAGCCCCCTATTGAGACACAGTCCCATTGGACACGAGTTCAATTCAATTATGTGTGACTTCGGATGCTGCCAACTCAGCAACCGCCCAGCCGACTGCAGTCAAGGAGGCAAGAGGGAGGCCGTGCTGTGTGATCCATGCTCCGCCTGGTTTTTTAAGAGCATCGCTACAAGACAGGATCGGCTCGTCCTACTAACTGACCGAGACCACAATCATCTGGGACCGCAGAGAAGAGCAGAATCTCTTCTGGAGACCAACTGGGGGCTCCAAGGCGCTTTCTCAGCCCCAAGCACTCACCAGCCGGTCTGCAGCCCTGGCGAGGAGATTCTGGGCATCCGTCCTGTGGCTGCTGTCTTCCCAGTAGGAGGAGAGAACCACCACTGGTTTCACGTTGCCCCAGGGAAGGTAGTAATACTGACAGCCTGGAGATGGAAAAGGCAGAGAGGCCTCCGTTTATTTATTTATTACATTTCTATACACAGCCGCCTCGCCTGAGTGGCTCTCCACCTGCAGGAGAAGGGCTGGGGGCGGAGTTAAGCCACTCATCAGCCTAGAATCCTTACATTCCCACAAACAATCTCAGTCCCAGCCCTCTCGAATTCCATGGGCCCTTATCTGGTGCCAATTTCCTATTGTACATCAGTTGACTAGATTCTTGTGTGCAGGCTTCAGCAATAAATCAACTTCACTGGACCTTATGTGGGATCCTCATCCTTCATGCCTGACACCACCCAAGAAGCAGCAAGTTCTTGTGGAAGGTTTTGCATTTTTTATATATAATATTTTAGATGATAGATAGATAGATAGATAGATAGATAGATAGATAGATAGATAGATAGATAGATAGATAGATAGATAGATAGATAGATAGATGATAGATAGATAGATAGATAGATAGATAGATAGATAGATAGATAGATAGATAGATATAAGATAGATAGATAGATAGATATAAGATAGATAGATAGATAGATAAGATAGATAGATAGATAGATAGATAGATAGATAGATAGATAGATAGATAGATAGATAGATAGATAGATAGATAGATATAAGATAGAGTAGATAGATAGATAGATAGATATTAGATAGATAGATAGATATAAGATAGATAGATAGATAGATAGATAGATAGATAGATAGATAGATAGATAGATAGATAGATATAAGATAGATAGATAGATAGATATAAGATAGATAGATAGATAGATATAAGATAGATAGATAGATAGATAGATAGATAGATAGATAGATATAAGATAGATAGATAGATAGATAGATAGATAGATAGATAGATAGATAGATAGATTAGATAGATTAGATAGATAGATAGATAGATAGATAGATAGATAGATAGATAGATAGATATAAGATAGATAGATAGATAGATATAAGATAGATAGAGATAGATAGATAGATAGATAGATAGATAGATAGATAGATAGATAGATAGATAGATAGATAGATAGATAGATATAAGATAGATAGATAGATAGATAGATAGATAGATAGATAGATAGATAGATAGATATAAGATAGATAGATAGATAGATAGATATAAGATAGATAGATAGATAGATAGATAGATAGATAGATAGATAGATAGATAGATAGATAGATATAAGATAGATAGATAGATAGATATAAGATAGATAGATAGATAGATAGATAGATATAAGATAGATAGATAGATAGATATAAGATAGATAGATAGATAGATATAAGATAGATAGATAGATAGATAGATAGATAGATAGATAGATAGATAGATATAGATAGATAGATAGATAGATAGATAGATAGATAGATATAAGATAGATAGATATAAGATAGATAGATAGATAGATAGAGATAGATAGATAGATAGATAATAGAAGATAGATAGATAGATAGATAGATAGATAGATAGATAGATAGATAGATAGATAGATAGATATAAGATAGATAGATAGATAGATAGATAGATAGATAGATAGATAGATAGATAGATATAAGATAGATAGAGATAGATAGATAGATAGATAGATAGATAGATAGATAGATAGATAGATAGATAGATAGATAGATAGATAGATAGATAGATAGATAGATAGATAGATAGATAGATAGATAGATAGATAGATAGATATAAGATAGATAGATAGATATAAGATAGATAGATAGATAGATAGATAGATAGATAGATAGATAGATATAAGATAGATAGATAGATAGATAGATAGATATAAGATAGATAGATAGATAGATATAAGATAGATAGATAGATAGATAGATAGATAGATAGATAGATAGATAGATAGATAGATAGAGATAGATAGATAGATAGATAGATATAAGATAGATATAAGATAGATAGATATAGATAGATAGAGATAGATAGATAGATAGATAATAGAAGATAGATAGATAGATAGATAGATAGATAGATAGATAGATAGATAGATAGATAGATAGATAGATAGATAGATAGATAGATAGATATAAGATAGATAGATAGATAGATAGATAGATAGATAGATAGATAGATAGATAGATAGATAGATAGATAGATAGATATAAGATAGATAGAGATAGATAGATAGATAGATAGATAGATAGATAGATAGATAGATAGATAGATAGATAGATAGATAGATATAAGATAGATAGATAGATAGATAGATAGATAGATAGATAGATAGATAGATAGATAGATAGATAGATAGATAGATAGATATAAGATAGATAGATAGATAGATATAAGATAGATAGATAGATAGATAGATATAAGATAGATAGATAGATAGATAGATAGATAGATAGATAGATAGATAGATAGATAGATAGATAGATAGATAGATAGATAGATATAAGATAGATAGATAGATAGATAGATAGATAGATAGATAGATAGATATAAGATAGATAGATAGATAGATAGATAGATAGATAGATAGATAGATAGATAGATAGATAGATAGATAGATAGATAGATAGATAGATAGATATAAGATAGATAGAGATAGATAGATAGATAGATAGATAGATAGTGTTAGGTCTCTGACCATAACTGATTGGATAGATAATATATGTCTAGTTTTTAACAGCTATAAGTCTGTTTAGCTTAGGTGTTGCAGACTGCCACAAGAGGGAGCTAGAGTTCACAGCTTATTTCTATGGGAGTCCCTCTCTGTTTGTCTTTGGTCTCTACTACTTAGTGTAGTCTCTGCTACTCAGTGTGTGTTCTCTGCTACTCATTAGAGCAAGGCCTAGAGTATGTATGCTCTGCATTTCTCTCTGTGTTGTAGTTATGTATTATAGCTGAAATGTACTTGTACTTGATAATACTTGGATTGTCATTATGACTATTAAGTGTATGACTTTGGACTGTTTATAGGAACATGCTATTTCTTAAAGTAAACTTTAATTCAAGTTAGTGTATCTGTGTGTGGCTGAGTACTTATTCACAACTGATCTCAATCTAAACGTTTCTGTATGCACAACCTTGGTAACACAAGGAATACTCTGCTAATACATTAACACTGGTTATGGGCCCAGAGAGATATTGAGAGTTAGTGTGAATATTCAGTTTCATACTCAGACAGCTAACTTGTGGTTTACTGTTAAATTAACAATGGCACAAGAACAGTCAACTAGCTTATCCCTGATAACCAGGTTAGATGGAACTAACTATGTTTCCTGGTCTATGAAGTGCAGCTTACTTTTGCGTAAAGAAGGATTATGGACTGTGGTTAATAATCCACCTGATATAACAGCTTGGGATCCAACAAATGATGAAGATAAGAAGAAAATAGCTGACTTTAACCGGGATAATGAAAAGGCTCTTAGTATTATTGGACTGACACTGAGTGATCAGCAACTGGTCCATATTCATGGTGAAGATTCTGCTGCCAAGTGTTGGAGTACCTTAAAGAGACTTTATGTTCGAGATAGTGTTGGTGCGCACATACACCTTACACGTAAACTGTTCAGAGCACGTTTGTTAAAAGGTGGTGACATGTTAGCTCATTTGGAGTTTATGAAGAGAACATTACAAGAGCTACATGAAAAAGAACTGATTTTCTCAGAGTTGCATCAAGTTTATATTATTCTTTCTTCTTTGGATGACTCTTATGATGATTATGTGTCTTCACTGGAAGTTTTGACCAGAGATGAACTGACATTGACTGGCATAATAGGAAGACTGTTAGAAGAGTCTAGAAGAAGGCAAGATAGAAAACAACTGAGAGAGAAACAACCACAGGAAGAACCACAGAGAGAGAAACAACTACGGTCTTCAACTGCCTATATTGTTAGGAAATGTTATTCTTGTGGGGCTAAAGGTCATATAGCCAGATTCTGTAAAAGGGGTAAAAAGCAGAATGCTAGTAATATGCAGAGAGCTTATAATGATGTCAGTGTAGCTATATCAAGTACAAATAAAACTGTAAGCCATGATATCTGGATAATAGACAGTGGAGCATCTCAGTGTATAACTAAAAGTAAAGAGAGATTTGTTAATATGACTAAAAGTAACCAGCATGTATCATTAGCAAATGGCTGGAAATTGAGAGTATCTGGAGAAGGTAATGCATATTGTTCATGTATTAATGAAAGTTTACCAATGTTATATGTACCTAACCTTATATATAACTTACTATCTGTGAGAGAATTGGTAAAAGCAGGGTTTGTGGTAACTTTTCAGGGAGATAAATGTTTAATTGAAAAACAAGGTAAAAGAGTTACTGCAAGATTGCATGATGGCTTATATATTATCCATGATAGTCCATTAAATAAGGCCAATTCAGTTTATGAAAATAGAAAGCCTCATGACGAATGTATTCATTTGCTCCATAGACGTATGGGACATTTAAATTTCAAAATTTTAAAGAAAACTGTTGAGTTATCTAATGGTATAAAATTAAAACCTTGTGCAAGATATTTAAATTGTAATGCTTGCAATCAGGAAAAGAGCAAGGTAATTCCTGCAAACAGGTTAAATGGATTTAAAACCAAGGAACCATTAGAGGTTGTATTTGCTGATCTCATTGGCCCTAAGAAACCCAGTTTAGGTGGAGCCTGTTATATATTGAGCATAGTTGATCATTTTTCTAGATATGGTTTCTGTTATCTGATGAAAACAAAAACAGAAACATATCAGCATTTTGTAAACTGGTTAAGGTTTGTTGAACGGAAAATGAAAAAGAAACTGGTTAGTTTAGTAACAGATAATGGTACTGAGTTTACCAATAAGAAATTTGAAGATATGCTAAAGAGAGCTGGAATTGAACATAAGCGTTCTGCTCCTTTTCGGCCACAACATAATGCGCATATTGAACGAAGAGGTCAGACATTACAGGCTATGTCTAGAACCATGATTTCAGATTCTGGTTTACCAGAGAGGCTCTGGGGTGAAGCTATAATGTGTGCTAACCATGTTTTGAACAATGTAGTGAATGCAACAACTGGTGAATTGCCATTTACCCGTTGGTATGGTAGGAAACCAAATCTTAGTTATTTGCATACATTTGGTGCACCAGCATGGGTGCATATTCCCACACAAGTAAGGCGAAAGGGACAACACAGAGCACGGAAATTATGTTTTGTAGGGTATGAATCTAATCATAGATCATTTAGATTCTGGGAGCCAGGTACTACTAGAGTATATTGTAGTGCAAGTGCTAAATTCCTTGAGCATGTTGGATGGAGTAAACTGGAACAGGAATACAAGGAACAAGATAGTATCGTTGTTGAGGATCCATTGTTTCCTGATGATTCTGATAAGAATAGTACTGATGATAGGATAGTGAAAGAATCCTCAATAGAGGAATCATCTATGGGTGATGTAGAAGATACCTCGATAGGGGAGGAAAAGGAAGAGGAAATTCCAACAACTTGTACTAAATTGCCTAGGAGGTCAACTAGGGAGAGACGTCCACCTGATAGATATCAGGCAAGTATTGTATGCCAGATTAATGTGGAACCGTCTAATTATAATGAACTTAAGCTGTATCCAACAAAGGAACAGGTAGCTTGGCAGGAAGCTATGAATAAGGAATTAAAATCTTTAAAGGATCTTGAGGTATATGAAGATGTACAGTTACCACCAGGTGAGCGTGCAATAGGTTGCAGATGGGTGTATAAATTAAAGACTGGTGTGGATGGCACTGTTACCCATAAAGCAAGATTAGTTGCTCAGGGATTTGCTCAATCAGATAAGGATTATGATGAGGTATTTGCACCTAGTCTGAGAGCAAATACATTGAGAGGAGCATTAGTTTGGGCAGCTAAAAATAAATGCATAATTAATCATGTAGATGTCGAAACTGCATATCTACATGCACCTTTACAACATACCATTTATATGAGAAAGCCATTAAGTTTAAAAGATGATGGAAAAAATAATTATTGGAAATTAAAGAAAAGTCTTTATGGTTTAAAGCAATCAGGTTATGAATGGAATAAATGCATTGTAAAAGAATTAGTTTCCATGGATTTTAAAGCTGGTATAGCTGATCCTTGTTTATTTAGGAGAGAGAAAGATGGTTTGATTTCTCTGTTGCTATTATTTACAGATGATATAGCGATTATAACAAAGACTGAACAAGAAGCAAATGATATTGTTTCTGAATTACAAAGAAAGTTCAAGATTAGAAATTTAGGAGAGATTAAACATTATTTGGGTCTTGATATAATGAAGACAAATAGAGGATTCAAAATTTCGCAAGCTAAGAAGATTAGCCAATTGTTAAAAAGATATAATCTGGAGAATTGTAAAACTGCTAAGACACCAATGGATCAGGGATTTACAAATAGTGATACTAAATGTCCTGTGTTTGATAAGGAGATATATCAGTCTCTAATTGGTAGTCTCTCATATTTGAGTAATTGGTCTAGACCAGATATATCTTATAGCGTAAATCAACTGGCTAGATATAATGCTGAACCAAATGAAAGGCATTGGCAAGCAGCTAAACGAATACTTAGATACCTAAAGCACACAATACATTATTCTTTATATTTAGAACCGAGAAATGAATTAGTGTTAACTGCATATGCTGATGCAAGTTTTTGCTACTGATGCAATGACTCGCAAATCAACATCAGGTATAGTGGTAATGTTGGGTAATGCTTTAATAGGGTGGAAATCTATTAGGCAACAACATATTAGTTTATCCACTATGGAAGCAGAATTCTCGAGTTTATCATTAATGTGTACAGAATTGGTGTATTATAAACAATTGTTAAAGGATATAGGAATTACTGTACAGGAGCCATTTATTGTGTATGAAGACAATCAATCTGCCATTAGTATGGCTAAAAGTTTAGCTGTGAAAACAAGGTCGAAACATACTGATTTGAGATATCTGAATGTTAGACAATGTGTTCAAAATAAAATGGTTAAGTTGGAATACTGCATGACTGAACAGAATATTGCAGATCATTTTACTAAAGCGCAAGGTGCAATTAAACACAAAGAGTGTTGTGAAAACTATGGTTTAAAGATGTAAGGTATTATATATTGATCTACCCAAAGGGGAGAATGTTAGGTCTCTGACCATAACTGATTGGATAGATAATATATGTCTAGTTTTTAACAGCTATAAGTCTGTTTAGCTTAGGTGTTGCAGACTGCCACAAGAGGGAGCTAGAGTTCACAGCTTATTTCTATGGGAGTCCCTCTCTGTTTGTCTTTGGTCTCTACTACTTAGTGTAGTCTCTGCTACTCAGTGTGTGTTCTCTGCTACTCATTAGAGCAAGGCCTAGAGTATGTATGCTCTGCATTTCTCTCTGTGTTGTAGTTATGTATTATAGCTGAAATGTTTTTGTACTGGATAATACTTGGATTGTCATTATGACTATTAAGTGTATGACTTTGGACTGTTTATAGGAACATGCTATTTCTTAAAGTAAACTTTAATTCAAGTTAGTATATCTGTGTGTGGCTGAGTACTTATTCACAACTGATCTCAATCTAAACGTTTCTGTATGCACAACCTTGGTAACACAAGGAATACTCTGCTAATACATTAACAGATAGATAGATAGATAGATAGATAGATAGATAGATAGATAGATAGATAGATAGATAGATAGATAGATAGATAGATAGATAGATAGATAGATAGATAGATAGATAGATATAAGATAGATAGATAGATAGATAGATAGATAGATAGATAGATAGATAGATAGATAGATAGATATAAGATAGATAGATAGATAGATAGATAGATAGATAGATAGATAGATAGATAGATAGATAGATAGATAGATAGATATAAGATAGATAGATAGATAGATAGATAGATAGATAGATAGATAGATAGATAGATAGATAGATATGGATGGATGGATGGATGGATGGATGGATGGATGGATGGATGGATGGATATAGAGGTAGGGGTAGAGATAGAGATTAGAGATGAGAGGGAGAGGTAGAGATATAATAAAATATTATATAAAATATTATATATAAAAATGCAAATATATATAGAATTGAGTCAGTTAAGCATGTCACCATGTGATCGTGACCATTTTTATTAGACCAACGTTTCTCCACCTTGGCAGCTTGAAGACGGGAGGACTTCGGAGCTGGCTGGGGAACTCTGGGAGTTGAAGTCCAGCCGTCTTCAAGTCGCCAAGGCAGACAAATATTGGATTAGATCAGTGGTTCCCAAACTTTTTCAGTCCACCGCCCCCTTGGTGCTACAAACTCATCCTCACCGCCCCCACCCCACCCCCTCAGGTGGGCGTGGCTTAGTGGTCAGATGACTGGGTGGGCATGGCCAACTTGTAAAATGTGGTGAAAATCACTTAACAACGCTCTTGCTTAGCAACCAAAATGTTATGCTCAATTGTGGTCATAATTCTTTCTTTCTTTCTTTCTTTCTTTCTTTCTTCCTTTCTTTTTCTCTTTCTTTCTTTCCTCCCTTCCCCTTCTTTCTTTCTTTCTTTTTCTTTCTTTCTCTCTTCCTTCCTTCCTACCATCTTTCTTTCTTTCTTTCTTCCTTCCATCTCTTTCTTTCTTTCCTTTCTTCTTTCTTTCTTTCTTTCTTTCTTTCTTTCTTTCTTTCTTTCTTTCTTTCTTTCTTTCTTTCTTTCGTCTTTCTTTCTGTCTTCCTCCCTCCCTCCCTCTTTCTTTCCTTTTTCTTTCCTTCTTCCCTCCCTTCCCTTCCCTCTTTTCTTTTTGACTGTCTTCCTTCCTTCCTACCATCTTTTTCTTTCTGTCTGTCTACATTCCTACCTACCATCTTTCTTTCTTTCTTTCTTTTTCTTTCTTTCTTTCCTTTTTCTTTGCTACATCCCTCCCTTCCTTTCCCTCCCTCCTTTCTTTTTCTGTCTGTCTGTCTTCCTTCCTTCCTACCATCTTTTTTCTTTCTTTCTTTCTGTCTTCCTTCCTTCCTACCATCTTTCTTTCCTTTTTCTTTCCTTCTTCCCTCCCTTCCCTCCTTTCTTTTTCTGTCTGTCTTCCTTCCTTCCTACCATCTTTTTCTTTCTTTCTGTCTTCCTTCCTACCTACCATCTTTCTTTCTTTCTTTCTTTCTTTCTTTCTTTCTTTCTTTCTTTCTTTCTTTCTTTCTTTCTTTCTTTCTTTCTTTCTTTCTTTCTTTCTTTCTTTCTTCTTTCTTTCTTTCTTTCATTCTTCCTTTCCTTCTTTCCTTTTTCTTTCCTTATTTTCTCTCTCTCTATATGTGTGTGTGTGTGTGTGTGTGTGTGTGTGTGTGTGTGTGTGTGTGTATCGCACACACCGCGGGACTACATTGCCTCCTCTGGGCTCTGCCTATGGCAATTTAAAATGTGCTTCTGTCTGCGAGGAAGAGGGGCATGTTTGAAAAGAGGGGCTGGAGGTGGGTGGGAAATCTATCCCACATTGAGCCACTGGGTGTGTGTGAGTGTGTGTGTGCATGCATGGCCGAAAATGTCCAGGTTTGGGAAACTGGGAGGTTTTGAAACCGGTTCCCCCAAACATGGTTTGTATTTGGTTGCAAAAACAAACAAACAAACACACAAGCCATTTTGGTTCCTCGCCAAGGCTGGCTCAACTGGATGACCAAACAGAGCCTGGAAAGGAAAGAAAACTGCAGAAGTGGTCAATGGAGGGGGTGGGTGGGACAGATGCACATGGGGGAGGGTCTTCTCCCCCCCTCCACACTGGCACATTCAAGGGGCTTCCTGGAAATACACCCCCTCCCCCGTGGGAAGCGCTGGCACCCTCTGAATTGCCTTCCTTGGCACAGAGGCCAGGTGGAGGGGGGGACTCCTGTACCCAGCAGGCACAGCTAGAAAGCCCCCTCCTCACCTGGTGGTGTGTCGTGCCTGCCTAAATTGCTATCCATCTGGGGGCAGGGGAAGATGGCATCGCAGGGACGAACGAGAGCAGTGTGTTAGGTGGGCAGAGGAGGCGAGGCCGAAGGCCACATCGTGAGACGGGCATGCGGAGAGTTTTCAGGGGGGGGCGCAGGAGGCTGGGCACCTGGGATCATCAGTGGGATGGAGAAGGGGATGGTATTGGGTGTTTGGGGTGGGGTGGGGAGTTATGATTTTTAGAAGATGAGACACACATGTACGCACAATGGCCAAGGGGAGGATTTAACTTGGGGTTGTTTGGGAGAGAAAAATAGAGGGAGGGAGGGAAGAAAGGAAGGAAAAGAAAGGAAAGGAAAGAGAAAGAAAAGGAAGGAATGAGAGGGAAGGAAATGGAAGGAGGAAGGAAGGAAGGGAGGGAGGGAGGAAAGGAGGGAGGGAGGGAGGAAAGAAAGTAGGAAGGAAAGAGGGAGGGAAATTAAAGGTGAAAAGGAGAGGGAGGAAGGAAAAGGAAGGGAAGGAGGAAGGAAGGGAAGGGAAGGGAACGAGGAAGGAAAAAGGGGGAGGGAAAGGGAAGGAAGGAAAGTAGGAAGGAAAAGGAGGGGGAAGGAAAGGGAAGGAGGGAAGGAAGGGAAAGAGACAGAAGGAAGGAAGGAAAGGGAAGGGAAGGAACGGAGGAAGGAAAAAGAGGGAAGGAAGGGAAGGGAAGGGAAGGGAAGTAGGAAGGAAAAAGGGAAGGAAAGGGAGGAAGGAAGGAAAGGAAAGGAAAGGAAAGGAAAGGAAAGGGAGGCAGGCGAAGGCGGCAGAAACACTGGCGGGCAACTGTTCCCGATCTCCCCCGCCAATCCCATGTCTTACAGGTTTAACAGCTCCGTGTTTCTGTCCGCTAGTCTCTAGGGAAAAAAGCTTGCAAAATACAGAAACTCTTCTCGCTGCGAGTTGTTAATTGCTCACCCTCGCGAGAAGAGTTTCTGTATTTTGCAAGCTTTCCAGGGGTCTCCAACCTTGGCAACTTTAAGACTTGTGGACTTCAACTCCCAGAATTCCTCAGCTTTGCTGGGAGTTGAAGTCCACAAGTCTTAAAGTTGCCAAGGTTGGAGACTATTGCAAAGAGACCAGACGACAGACACATGGAGCTGTTAAATGTCCAGTAAGATGCCCGTCTCGCGGCCCGCCCAGTCCCCGCCGGGAAAAGAGTGGCGGGAAAAGCGGCAGCGGGCAATTGGGTGGACATGGGTGGCAGCACGGGGACAGGACCGGCGAACCACCTACCGCCCCCCTGGACCCTCTCACCGCCCCCCTGTCGCCACCCTTACCTCTCACCGCCCCCCTAAGGGTTCCCACCGCCCCCTGGGGGGCGGTACCCGCCCCCTTTGGGAACCACTGGATTAGATGTTCCTTCGGCCAACCTTCCAAGCCCATCATTCTACCCATCTATGAACACCTCCAGGGTGGATCCAGAGTTTTATGGTTTTCAGACCTTCCCTTCCTAGCTGAGAAGGAAAGGCTACAATCAGCAAGCCATCCCATCAAGGAGTAGCAAGATCAAAGATCTCCCGGTCCAGAGTAAATCTCTGGTGACCCACCCGGATTTGATCTCCGGTCCTGCTCTCCGTGGTCCACCTGCCTGTGCCTCCCACCTCCTTCCTTACCATCAAAGACCGCCCGGCTGAATTGCGTGGTGGACGCCAGTGGCAGACAGGTGTTGTCAAATTTGTTTCCGTAGTTGCCGATGCTGACCTCGAACTGGATGGCGTCACCCACGCCCTGCCCTGCAGCATGGTGGCCGAGTAGAAGGCGGCAAAAAGGTTGTATTTCCGCCGACGGAGGTATTTCTGAAAAAGAGAAGAGAATGGGGGTCGTTCTTCAAGAGGTCCGCCCTAGATACTCTCATCTGGACTAAGAGCTACTACTGGGATTTATACAAGTAGTCCTCAACTTACAAGTTTGTTTAGTGACCGCTCAAAGTTACAACGGCACTGAGAAAAAAGGGCCGTTTCTCACACTTACGACCGTTCCCGCATCCCTGGGGTCACGTGATCCAAATTCGGGCACTTGTCAACTGACTCATATTTATGACGGTCTCAGTGTCCTGGGGTCACGTGATGCCCCCCCTTTGCGACCATCTGACGAGCAAAGTCGATGGGGAAACCTGATTCACTTAACAACCGTGTGACTAACCGAACCACCGCCGTGATTCACTTAACAACTGTTGCCAAGAAAAGTCACAAAATGAGGCATAATTCACTTAGCAACAGTCTCGCTCAGTAGGGAGTTTCGGGCTCAATTGTTCTCGTAAGTCAAGGCCTAGCTGTGATACAAAGTTTAAAAGTGCTAAAAAAAACCCCACAATTAAAATGAGAATAAAATGTTAAAATTTAAAAACCAAAGACGATTGGCAGCTTGGGGTGGGGGGGTTCTCTCTCCCCCATCAGCCGCCCCCAATGTAGCAGGTCCCCGTCAGGGCAGACGTCCAGGGGGTGGGGGTAGCGGCAGGTGCAAGAAGTCCAGAACCAGGATAGACTTCAAAAGCACAACGAGTTCATTTCACACTTCCTAGAGACAAGAATCTGATCCAGTAACGGTCAAGGCAAACTGGCACCAGAGAAGAGTCAACAGGCTTCAAGGCAGGCTGGGCTTAGGTCTCCTATGGGGACGCAGAGACTCCAAACTGATGGTGTGTTTGACTCCACCAGGTTCAGCCTCGTCATCTCTTACAGAAGGGGTCTCCAAACTTGACCACTTTAAGACTTGTGGACTTCAACTCCCAGAATTCTGGAAGTTGAAGTCCACAAGTCTTAAAAGGTTTGGAGACCCCAGCACTAGATGGGCACTTTAGGATATACACTGAAACGATGAAGACACTAATGGCCATGGCATCTCCACAGGAGGTCTACGGCATGAAAGCTTTACCTCCACTCTCAGGAGGTCATCAGCAGGGATGTCCCCCAACTTCTGTTCAACGTAGTCCACCAGCTTGGTCTCCAGTTCCACCAGCAGTCTGCCACGATAAGCCACTCCTTCTCCCTTGGGATATAAGAATGAGCCCATGAGAAGGTCTCCACCCACCCACCCACCCCGCCCTTCACAAGCCAGCTCTCGCTTCCAACGGGGCCAGCTGGGTGAACCCAACTTCTTCTCCAGGGTTGCACGCCCGCTACTCAGAAGGGTTGTCTCACCTTGCCACTGTTGAGATCTTCATAAGGGTCAGGAAATCCAGTGAACTCCCTGGGACTGCCGTAGAGGTTGATGTAACATGGGCCAAAGGTGGGCAGGAAGCCAAGACCATCATCAACTGTGGAAAGAAACCCATGAAGGTGGAACTATGGAGACCATTGTCTACCTGAAATAACCCATTTCAGAGTCCGCCCAAATACTCTCCCCTACTGCCCCCCCCCCCCCCCGAACAGAGGCAGGTTGTTTCTGGATCTTTTGAAAACAGTGGAATTGAGAAGAAATCCTTGTATTTTTTTCAACTCATGACATTAAACCAGGGCGAGAATGGACATGCCGGCCATCAGTTACGATGCCACATCCATACAATGATCCCTGATCCCTTCTGGATTTCTAGCAATCAAAGCAAGGTGTCCACCATCAGAAGGCCACTCAAAGTGGGGAAACTCAATGACTAAACTCATGCTTTGGCGATACCTTCACCAAAACCAGATAAATTTGCAGTCAACGTCCCAGATTTAGTATTTGTGGCACAAAGGTCCATCCTGCTCCACAAAAGTCCTTTCTCAACCTTGGCAAATGGAGGGCAGGTGGACTTCAACTCCCAGCAAAACTAGCTGGGGAATTCTGGGAGTTGAAGTCCACCCACCTTCCACCTGCCAAGGTGGAGAAACGCTGAGTGAACAAGAGAGAACTTCAAGGCTGGCTGGGGAATTCTGGGAGTTGAAGTCCAGCCATCTTCAAGTCGCCAAAGCAGGAGAGATGGCAGGAGGAAAGGACACCCCCCCACCCACCCCAGAAAGATTAACCCTAAATCTCCCCTCTTTCACAGAGTTAGACATGCACAATCACACTGAGTGAGGATTTAAACCGGGATAACAGATCAAAGCAAGGTTGATGATGATCAATTCAAGGGAGTCACATGCCTTCCCCGACTGACGTCGCGTGCATCGTGCATTCAAGGGTCGGAATTTGAATTCCAAAATGATTTTAAATTCATTTCAGAAACACACAGGTGGCTTGGGAAGGTAAGAGAGAGTCATGCTAAGGACATACTGTCTGTGGCTTTGAAGAGTTTCGTAGTGGCGGGAAACTCATCTGAAGCACAAAGAAAGAGTGGGGAAAGTTGTTAGTCCTTTTGGATGGTCTACCATCACAGCTTCTGCTAAAGAAGAGGGCATCTGAGACCACTTGAGAGATGGGCAAAAATGAAGAGGTGGCTTTTTAATAGAATGGCAGAGTTATAAGGGACCTTGGAGGTCTTCTAGTCCAACCCCCCGCTCAAGCAGGAGACACTATGCCATGTCAGACAAATGGCTGTCCAGTCTCTTCTTTAAAACCTCCAGTGATGGAGCACCCACAATTTCTGGTGGCAAGCTGTTCCACTGATTAATTGTTCTGACTGTCAAGAAATGTCTCCTTAATTCCAGGTTGCTTCTCTTCTTTATCACTTTCCATCCGTTTTTTCTTGTCCTGGCCTTCAGGTACTTTGGAGAATAAATTGACCCCCCCTCTTCTTTGTGGCAGCCCCTCAGATATTGGAACACTGCTATCATGTCACCCCTAGTCCTTCTTTTCACTAGATTAGACGTACCCAATTCCTGCAACTGTTCTTTGTACCTTTTAGCTTCCAGTCCCCTAATCATTTTTGTGGCTCTTCTCTGCCTTCTTTCTAGTCCAACTGCTTGGGAAGAACCTGGCCCAGAAAAACTCAGAGTGTACAGGTCGTAACTCAGTGCTGTGAACAGTACAGGAAGAGTCTTGCCTTGGTCCTGCCGTGGTCTTCACCGATGGCTCACCAGCTCTGGACTAGCGAGCCCATCAGCCACTCCCTCTCACCTCCAGGGAGCCTGAGGTTGGCTTGGCTCGCTCGGAGGGACAGAAGCCCCCATCTGCACCCTGCCAGCTGAGTGCCAAGTCAGCCGGGGGGGATCAGAGCACTCTGAACCTGCTCACCTTCCAGTTCTCCTCCCGGAGCGGAGATTTTGGACATGCAGAGGTAGCTGGTGCCGATGATGTCGTTGTGGGTGACCCGGTCCCTGCAAAATAAAATGTTGATCCAGTTACCTGCTAGCAACGATACGTTCGCACTAGGATCAAAGTTCTCAAAACAATCAGGGGAATCTGCAGCCTTGGTAACTTTGGGACTCTTCTAGCTCGGAAAATCTGAACCCAGGGCAAAATCCCAGGCAGGAGAGTTTCTCTATCCAATTGCTGCCATCTAGTGTTCATTCAGATTTTTACAGCTCAGATTCGCACACCTGCTTGTGTAGAAAAAAAGTGGTGTGCAACTTGCTCTTTGGGGGACAGATGGCCTGCCTCTGGAAAGAGGGGCTCTCTTGGGGGTTTGGAGAAGGCATTAGAGCTTGTTCAGTAAACAATGGTTTTCAAATACTGCAGGAAGGGATAAGGCAACGGTGGGCTCCTGGGTAGCCTCTCAGCTTAAGAGGTTTTCCTGCAGAGGTTTTCATACCATACTAGGTAACGTCATCAGTGCTACTAGAAGGGACTGGGGTTTGTGGAGAGGAGGAGGAGGAGGGAAAAGGACTGTAGGATCCTTGGTGCTCTCTGAGCTTGTATGTTTTCTTGAAGACATTTCATGACCCAACTGGGTAATATCATCAGTGCTAGAAGGAAGTGGAGTTTACTCAAACTGCGCAGAGTCTCCATGGTTTTCAGGGGCTTAAACAATGGGTAGGACTGAACTGCAGCCCCCAGCCAGAAAGAAGTCTGCCTGGCCCCTTTTCCTGTCCCAAACCTTGCACACGAGGGAATCGAGTTGTAAATGACGGAGCCAGGCGGAAGCCGGCCACTGGCTCCTCGCTCTTTACTCACCAGTCCATGACGCGGATCCTCATCCTTTCACACATGGAGGGAAACTGCAGGGAAGAGCAGAAGTGGGTGGGTCAGGGAGAGACTTTTGGGGAAGAGAGGATGCTGGAAAGATGGGGGGCTCTGGGGGGCTCACCATGGCAGGCAGCGTGACGATCTGGTTCCACTGCGGATTGGCGTTCTTCTCCACAATCTTGCTACAGAGCTGCTCAGAGGGAGGAAAGACACCCCTGAGTAAGAGCCCCCTCTCTTCGGGGGTCCCACTCCCCTCCTCTAGGCAGAAATCTGACTTCACAGGGAAACAAAACAACAGGTAGTCCTCGACTTACGACCACAATTGAGCCCAACATTTCTGTAGCTAAGCGAGACCATTGTTAAGTGAGTTTGGTCTCATTTTACAACCGTTCTTGCCACAGTTGTTAAGCGAATCCCTGCGGTTGCTAAGTCAGTGACACCGTTGTTAAGTGAATCTGGCTTCCCTGTTGACTTTGTTTGTCAGAAGGTCGCAAAAGGGGATGACATGACCTTGGGACACAGCAACCGTCATAAATATGAGTCAGCTGCCCAGCATCTGAATTTTGATTATGTGACTATGAGGGATGCTGCAGTGGTTCTAAGTGTGAAAAACATCATATTTAAATGAACAATTGTAAATTGAGGACTACCTTTATGCCTACATTTATTAATTTATCTTTGAATTTCATTCCCCCTTTCTGATCCATGGATCCCTTATAGGAAATAGCTCGAGTTTTAGGCAGAGCTTCCAAAGGGCCACGTAGCTCCTAAGTGTTTTAGGAAAGGAAGGCTGGTCCTACGTCTCTGGAAATAGGAAGAAGCCTTTCCCTCATAACCCTTCCCAGTTGAATCAGAATAGAGCTGGAAGGGACCTCGGAGGTCTTCTAGTCCAACCCCCTGCTCAACCAGGAGACCTGGCCTATACCGTTTCAGACAAAGGGCTGTCCAATCTCTTCTTGAAAACCTCCAGTAATGGAGCACCCACAACTTCTGCAGGCAAGCTGTTTAGCGGTGGGTTGCTCCTGGTTCGGACTGGTTCTTAGAGCGCGAGTGCAGGTACGAACCGGTGGCGATCTAATTTAGAACCCTCACTGTCAAGAAGTTTCTCCTGAATTCCAGGTTGCTTCTCTGCTTGCTTGATTGGTTTCCATCTGTTCTTCTTGTCCTGCTTTCTGGTGCTTTGGAGAATAGGTTGACCCCCCCCCTCCTCTTTGTGGCAGCCCCTCAAATACTGGAAGACTACCATCATGTCCCCCTTAGTCCTTCTTTTCTCTAGACTGGCTATACCAAGACCCTGCAACCGTTCTTCGTGTGTTTTAGTCTCCAGGCCTTTAATCATCCTAGTTTCTCTTTTCTGCCCTTTTTCCAAAATCTCAACTTTTTTTTTCTCATGTGGTGACCAAAACTGGATGCAGAATTCCAGGTGTGGCCTTACTGAGGCTTTATAAAGTGGTACTAAGACTTCACGTGATTTTGATTCTACGCCTCTGTTTCCACGGACTGTGTTAGCTTTTTTTGGCTGTTGCCATTAATGACACTGGGGGGGGGAGGGGTGTAGCCGATGTACCGTTTTCCCTGCAAAGGTAACTTCCACAAAGGGATCCACCAGGTTCTTCTTGTTGCTTTCAAAGCCGAAGATCTGCTTGACACTGTCCATCACGGCATCATCCACTGGAATGATAAAGCCATAAGGTTGGAAGGGGCCTGGGAGCAGAGACTGGTGAATGGGGCCAAGTGGTGGGGGATCGGCTTCCGAAGGAAGGAAGGGAGGGAGGGAGGGAGGGAGGGAGGAAGGAAGGAAGGAAGGAAGGAAGGAAGGAAGGAAGGAAGGAAGGAAGGAAGGAAGGAAGGAAGGAAGGAAGGAAGGAAGGAAGGAAGGGGTAATCCTCAACTTACAACCAGAATTGAGCAAAAAATTTCTGTTGCTAAGCGAGACATTTGTTAAGAGAGTCTTGCCCCATTCTACAACCTTTCCGGCCATACTTGTTAAGTGAATCACTGCAATTGTGAAGTTGCATGGTTGTTAAATGAATTTGGCTTTACTTTTCAGAAGGTTGCAAATGGGGATCATGTGTCCCCAGGACACTGCAACCCAGGGGTGGGTTCTAACTTCCCTCGCCACTGGTTCGCTTCCTCCCGTGCCGCGTGGGTACGCACACACTGCACGCTGCACGGCCGTGCTTCACGCACGCACGCACACATGCACAGTGCCGACAACCAAGCTTCTGTGGGTGCGCAGAAGCCAAAAACATTAGAGCCGGTTCAGGGGCGTGG
Organism: Diadophis punctatus similis; assembly: GCA_023053685.1. Lineage (NCBI taxonomy): Eukaryota > Metazoa > Chordata > Lepidosauria > Squamata > Dipsadidae > Diadophis > Diadophis punctatus. The sequence goes on along the minus strand of JALIGW010000006.1, from coordinate 72,604,908 downwards.
CCAACCGGCGATCGCTCCCGGTTCGGCGAGCGGGGGGAAATTCCCGCCACCGGTTCTATAGAACAGGTCCAAACCGGGAGCAACCCACCTCTGCTGCAACCGTCATAAATACATGCCAGTTGCCAAGCATCCGAATCACATGACCATGGGGATGCTGCAATGGTCTTAAGTGTGAAAAATGGTCATAATTCTCTTTTTTTCACTGCCATTGTAACTTTGAATGGTCACTAAATGAAGTGTTTTACGGTCAGTTGAGAACCACTTGTATATATGTGATAAATAGGACAGGAGAGGACAGAAAATAGAGTAGAGTAGAGAAGAGTAGAACGGAGCGGAATGGAACGGAATTTTTCATTGGCCAAGGGGGATCGGATTCAGAAGGACACAACATCTTCATCATCTTAAGGAACCTCCAGGATGTCCCTCACCAACCAGGAGAGAAATATCAAATGAGGAATCCTGCAACATTATCCTGGGACCACATAGCTTCACCTTCATTCGTGAAAAGTGTCCGAATCGAGCTTTGAAAAAGGATCGGATTCCGTTGAATTTGTCCTTGTTCTTACAAAGCAGACCCAACAGCCATCCAGAACCAGACACCTTCCGGGATGTTGAATAAGATACCCCATCATCCACAACCGAGAGAAGGGGCCTTCAGAGTTTAGCTTCCATTATTCCAGCCCACCAACCATCTCCTCCCCTCGCCATCCTCCCAGCAAGGTGGCCCACCACACCACCACTCACTCTGGGGCAGGTCTTCTGCTCGATAGACCTTGAGGGAGAAGTGGGCTCCACGGAGAGCCACGCCAGGCGGCTTGAAGACGTTGCCCTCGATGTCCTCTTTCTCCTCGGCAGCTTCCTTCTTCTCCATCTGTGAAGAGGGTGGGAGGACGAATGAAGAGCCCGCCTGCTTTGGCACTGGGGTACCTACAGGACCACCTTTCCATCTTCTCAGACACACCTGGGACCTTCCTGGCTCCTTCTCTGGAATTCCTGTCCGCTCGGTTCCCTCCTTCCCAGCCCTGATAATTCCACCAATTACTAGCCCAGGTGATATGGGGCGAGGAGGAGGAGGAGGAGGAGGAGGAAGAGGAGGAGGAGGAGGAGGAGGAGGAGGAGGAGGAGGAGGAGGAGGAGGAGGAGGAGGAGGAGGAAGAAGAAGAAGAAGAAGAAGAAGAAGAAGAAGAAGAAGAAGAAGAAGAAGAAGAAGAAGAAGAAGAAGAAGAAGAAGAAGAAGAAGAAGAAGAAGAAGAAGAAGAAGAAGACTGTGGGGTCCTTGACGCTCTCTGAGCTTGGTTGTTTTCTTGCAGACATTCCAGTACCCAACTAGGTAACATCATCAGTGGTACAAGGGAGTGGAATTTGTGGAGTGGAAGTGAAAGTGAAGTGGTAGGAGGGGAAGAGTAGGAAGGTGAGCAAGAGGAAGAGAAGGAGGAGGAGGAAGAAGAGGAGGAGGAGGAGACTGTGGGGTCCCTGGTGCTCTCTGAACTTGGTTGTTTCCTTGCAGACATTTCATTACCCAACTAGGGAACATTATCAGTGCAAGAAGTCTGCGCCTGCGAGATCCAGGGACGATCAGTATGAACTCTATGATCGTCCTTGAATTTGGAGCGTCTCGCTTGTCTGCAGGACGGTCACAGCCTCGGGGGGGGGCTTTTCCGTGGCCTTCCAAAGAGACAACTCCTCGAAATCAGCCATCTTTCCCCATGAAGAAGGGGGCATCCGGTCGGAATAGCCCCTCCGTTGCTCTGCGGAGCTCGCTGGGAGACACGGAGGCCACCTACCTGAAGACCCCTCCCCCAAGGAGGAGAGGCCGCTTTTGGGGGGATCCCCTTTTTCCAGGTCTGACCCCCTTTTATGAAAATACTCACAGGGGCTTCGTCCCCAGGACCGAGGACATATAAGCTGACTTTCAGGTAGCCTTTGGCGCCGACCGAGAAATCCTCCGGATCCGACAGCAGCAGCCATTTCCGGAGGAAGCAATGCCCTGGGGACAGAGGAGGAGGAGAGCTAAATCACATTTATCCCCCACAATTCACCCACATTATCGGATAAAATGGTCTGGTAAAATGAAGGAATGATTGACATGAACAATTGGTGCTCCTTTTCCCTTTCCGGAATCGAGGGGCATTTATTTGGCAATGAACGCCACCCGTAGAGCTCTGGGTCAGCGATTCTAGCATCGTCCAATCAGGCAACTTTAAGACTTGTGGACTTCAACTCCCAGAATTCCCCACCAGCATCGCCCAATATGCATAGCTGGCTGAGGAATTCTGGGAGTTGAAGTCCACAAGTCTTTAAGTTGCCACGGTTGGAGACCCCTGGTCATATAATAAGAGCCTAAAGGGAGTCCTGGATTTACAACCATTTGTTTAGTGACCTAGCAGGGTTGTTGTTGTGAGGTGGGGGAAAGAGAGGGAAGGAGGGGTATGTAGGTTCGCCACCTTGAGTTATTTGTAAATGTAACTAAATAAATAAATAAAGTAAAATATATAAATACAGGTAGTCCTCGGCTTACGACCACCATTGAGCCCGAAATTTCTGTTGCTAAGCAAGACAGTTGTTAAGTGAGTTTTGCCCCATCTTATGACCTTTCTTGCACCAGTCGTTAAGTGAAACACTGAAGTTGTTAAGTTAGGAACCCGGTCATTAAGTGAATCTGGCTTTCCCATTGACGTTGCTAGTCAGAAGGTCGCAAAAGGGGATCACGTGACCCCAGAACACCACGACCGTCATAAATGTGAGTCAGTTGCTGAGCCACAATTTTGATCACATGACCATGGGGATGCTGCAATGGTCGTAAGTGTGAAAAAGGGTCGTAAGTCACTTTTTTCAGTGCCGTTGTCACTTTGAACGGTCACTAAATGAACTGTTGTAAGTCGAGGACTGCCTCTAAATGGTTCGGACTCGGAGGTCATAATCCAGACTTGAACTAGCAACCAACTTTCTTTCTATTCCACTGCTGTGAAAAAAAAATCAAAATTTTGTCACTCCTTTTTCCTTTCTTTTTCTCTTCTTTCTACACTTCTTTTCTCTTCGACTTTCTCCATTTTTTCTTTCTATTTGTATCATTTTATCTTATCGTAAACTGTAATAAGGACATTCCACCGCATTTTTCTGTTCCTTGCTAACGCAACCCATTCAGTTCTGGCAAAGATGAGTATTCCTAATTTCCACTCACTGGGTTCAGCATAAATTGTCCCAACGTCCACCTGGAAGACATAAGCACAAGGACCCTCAGGCTGGACCTCACCGCTCCCCACAAGCCCCCTTGGTCCTAACCCCCACCCCCAGCCAGGACAGGCAGTCAGACCCCTCCTGGTCAATGCTCCAACACTGGAAGTTTTGAAGAAGAGACTGGACAGCCACTTGTCTGAAATGGTCTAGCTTTTCCTGCCCAAGCAGGGGGTTGGACTAGAAGACCTCCAAGGTCCCTTCCAACTCCATTATTCTATATTCTGTCAGGTTTCTGCAGATGAGGGTGGAGATTAACTGCTTTTTCTTAGTGACAGTGCGGCACAACACACAGGAAAGAGAGAGGATGACAATTGTGCACGACTCCTGGAGGCCAGCAGGCCTGTCCAAGGAGGTTTTCTCCGTAATCATTTCGAGAAACAAAAGATCTGATTAGGGAGGAAATGACTTACCCGGAATTCTCCGATGACAGAGTCCGTCCGGAGAGAACGAGAGTCAACAACCTGGAGGGGACACAAAAAAACTGAAACAATGAGTCATAAGATGCCAGCTGATCTGCTGCCCCTCGGGGGTCTCCCCAGAGGTGAGCTTAGCATTTGGGCCAAGAGCCAACGCTCCTTGTCTGCACCAAGACGTGGGAGCTTTCAATGTCCTCCTACAAGCTCTCTTGAACTTCCAGCCAGGTTGGGCAGAGATTTCCCAAGATTGCAGGGTAAGATTGGAGGTATCTCACAAGGGTTGGTGACCTTGCAAGATGTCAGAGGATCTAGAGATACCCGAAGGGAGCTGGCTGATCTCCTTGCAAAAGGAAAATGGGAAACGATGAGATCTAGCACCATCTTAGTCATGAAAGCCAAATGGATGACTTTGGGCCAATCACCAGGAGACAGTGAGTTCTAGTTCTGCCTTAGGTCTGAAAGCCAGCTAGGTGACTTTGGGCCAGTGACCAGGAGACGGTGAGTTCTAGTCCCACCTTAGCCATGAAAGATAGCTGGGTGACTTCCCTCTGTCTCAGCCTAATGCACCTCACAGGGTTGATGTTGTGGGGAAAACAGAAAGAGGGAAGTCTATTGGCTCTATTCACCGCCTTGTTTGTAAAACTAATAAAGCAATAGCAATAGCACTTAGACTTATATACCGCTTCATAGTGCTTTACAGCCCTCTCTAAGCGGTTTACAGAGTTCAGCATATTGCCCCCAACAATCTGGGTCCTCATTTTACCCACCTCGGAAGGATGGAAGGCTGAGTCAACCTTGAGCCTAGTGAGATTTGAACAGCTGAACTGCTGAACTAGCAATCAGCTGAAGGTCGCAATGCTGCTTTTAACCACTGCACTATCTCAGCTCCTAGGTGAGATGCAAATAAACAAATGGTAAACGAAATGGAGGAGGGGAAATGGGAATTCTCACAAATGTGGAATGTGCCTCCCCCGATTAAAGAAAGCTGCCATGGCCTCCCATCGTGTGGGTCACATGCGACCCATGCATCTAAGAGGGACGCGTCCCCTCGTGCAATTTGGCTTCCGCGCATGCTCAGGAGGAGGAATCAGCCCAAAACACAGCTGAGCTTCAGGCGAAGAAATAAAAGTCAGTATTAACCTTAGTGGGTGGGCGGAAGGGGAAAAATTCAAACAGCGGAAGGGGAAAAATTAGCAAAAAAACCCGAAAAAAAGATGGCGGCGCGCACGGACCGGCACCAACAGTGACATCACCAGTGGGTCGCTTACCAGTTCGGGCGATCCGGTCTGAACTGGGAGGAACCCACCCCTGCCTATGCTCCATCATACATGCTCCATGTAAGCCAAGGGGAAGGACCCCCAACCCACTTACCGTGATGAATATGGGTTGGTCGAAAAGGTCCGCGGGGCATTCAAAGACGTTGAAGAAAAAGGTCTGCAGGAGATAAGAGAGCGGAGGGAAGTTCGGCTGCACCACAAATGCATTCCCGCCAGGAAACCGACCCCAAAGGAAGAGTCACACAGGCAGGGGGTCCTCTGCCCTCCCCCCCCCCCAAAGTCACCCAAGTTTTACAAAATCACAGGACGAGTCGGAGCAATTCTCACAACCAGGGTTTACAGTGAAACTCCTCCATGGAGGAGCCAAGACACTCCGGCACACTGGTTGCATCCCCATGATGCCCCGTGGCTTAACCATGGCCCTATCTAACAAGATGAAATTCAATGGAGGGAAAACTGAGGCTTTATACTTAGGCAAGAAAAAGCCAAAGGTACAGGTACAGACTGCAACATTGCCCCTTCCCTCTTCCTCTATGGCTGCCCCAGGAGAAGACAACCCAACCCAAAGCATGAAGGGACCACTGGATTTTTTTCTGGGGTTACTTTATGAAGAGGATTTCAGCTCCATCCCATGCAGAGTGAAATAAGCCCCCTCTTTGCATTTCCGGTGTTGGATGAGGAGAGCACATCTTTCCCCTTCTGTCCTGGCCACTTTTTACAGAGGCCCGATTGAGAGCGTTTTAACAAACTGCATCACTGTCTGGTTTGGTGCCAGCCGTGCATTAGATAGAAAGTCCCTACAGAGAGTGGTGAGGACAGCCGAGAAGAGTATATGAAGCTCACGTCCCATTATTCAGGATGCTGCTTCTAAGCGCTATATGGTTAGAGCTCCAAGCTGTGTTAGAGACCCCACCCACTTCATGGACTGTTTCTGTTGCTCCCCTCTAGGAGGGGTTTTTGAAGTATTTCCAGCAGATTCTGTAACAGCTTTGTTCCCTAGGCCATCCGTCTGGTAAACTTGCAAGATTTGTTTTTCTCGCCATGGACGGGTATATCTCCAAAGTAGACTGTGTTGTTCCTCCGTGTCATATAATATATGTGGGTATATGCGTAATTTTGTATTTATTCGTTTGTTTGCTTGTTTACCTTGTCATGTTTATGTTTATATTAGAGGTGGAGACCCTTTGAGATCCGTGGGCAGCGAGATTTCATTTTAATGTATGCCAATTAGTGTACATTCAAAGTGACAATGAAGTTATTCTAAGTTCTAAGTTCTAAGCCTTTTCTCACCTCATCGAAAAAGGGGCTGTTTCCTTTCCGGATCCGGGTTCTCTTGGTCTGCCCCACGGCCGTCACCTTCACCACAGACTTGAGGTTGACCCCAGAGAGCTGCCTCCCTTCAATGACACGCACCCGGATCTAGAAAGGTGAAGGACAGGTGTAGGAAGAGAAGAGGCGATCGAGGTCTCAAGGGCAGAGAAATGGGGCCCACGGACTCCGCCGACCCCTCGCCTCAAAGCAGAAAGGGAAGCGAGGAGGTCCCAAGGCTTAGGAGAGCCCCCAAGAATGGAACCGAAAGCCTTGGAGACCCCTTCGTTCTGCGCTTTGGCTCCAAGTTGGATGTTTGCCTCTTTCTCTAACCAAAATCTACCATGTTTAGCACATTTATTTGATCCAAACAGTAAGAAATATCTGTTGGACTTTAGGTTGGACTATGGGGTCCTTGGTTCTCTCTGAGCTTGGTGGTTTTCTTGCAGACGTTTCATGACCAAACTAGAGAAATTCATCATGCTAGAAGGCAGAGAGGTTTGCAGAGAGGAGGAGGAGGAGGAGGAGGAGGAGGAGGAGGAGGAGGAGGAGGAGGAGGAGGAGGAGGAGGAGGAGGAGGAGGAGGAGGAGGAGGAGGAGGAGGAGGAGGAGGAGGAGGAGGAGGATTATTTACTGCTCTCTGAGCTTGCTGGCTTCCTTGCAGACGTTTCATTACCCAACTAGGTAACATCATCAGTGCTAGAGGGGAGTGGGGTTTGCTCCCTGTTTATATGCAGTAATTTGCCCTGCCAGTGTTGGTGAGGGTGTGGTGTCCTCCTTGGTAGTTCCTTGATTAGAGTATTGTTTTCTCCCTGATTGTTTCTCTAGATCAAAGACCTACCAAGAAGGAATCCTAGACCTTCTCCTAGCTGGCAGAAGAACACAATGGATGAGTTCCTCTCCTCTTCACAAAGTATCTAGCAATATCTTCAGGGCTTCCAGGATCACTGGAGCTTGAAGTATTGGCAGATGTTCTCTAGAAACAGCGAGAGTCTAATTCCAGACTCATCGCTTGAAGCCCTTTTGCCTTCTGAAAGATCAAGGGCAGAAGCCACCAACACCTGCATGAATGGCAGAACCTCCCAAGACCTTCACGGACGGTGCCCAAAGGTGGGCTTGAGGTTGGTCACCTGGAAATCCTGGGGTTTGTTGTAGAGCAGCTTCCGGGAAGTGCTTTTCCTTCTCTTGCTTGCAGGAAGAACATGGGACGGGGGCCGTTTGGGCAAGGAAGGCTGATCGGGAGCGGAGGGTCTCGCAGAAGGCTCGGCTTCCTCTTCGGTGCCCAGCTGGTCCTCACTGTCTTCTTCTCCCGCTGTGTCTGCGGAGGAGGAGGTTCATGGCGTTTAGTCTCAGATGTCAGGCCGAAGCCATTTTAGTTGGGGTCTTTGGCCTGCCCCACTTTATACTATTTTAATATGTACTCTTTACTGTGGGAAGCTGGGAGGGGGAATTGCATGAGGGCTGTGTGCATGTAGCCATAACAAATTCTTTCTAGATAATCAAGGTCATCCTTTGTCTTCGCACTCCTGCACCTGCATTGAAGGAGATGGGTGGATTCTTGCCAGGGTGGCAGTTGAAGATTGGTCAACGTGATGGACTTGGGGGAGTGGGGACAAGGGAATGAACTTTCAACTGGGTGGAGAAACCCCTGGGACTTCAGATTCAAGTTTCACCCAGATGTGCCGACATGGCTCTGTTAATAAATTGGAACTTTGAGGAATACTTTGCCTCGGACTCTGATTTAGTTTTGGATGCAATTTGGAGCCCTAGCATCAGACTTTTCAGGGCAGCTCATAAACTGCCCTCAAAGCAAAGCCACACCAAAGGAGACAACATTACTTATCGTGGGATTAAATTTCTAAGAATGGCCAGGAAGATTGTGACAAACTTCAGGAACTAAAAAGACCGGGAAGACAATTCAGGTGGGGGAGGGGATATTTTATAGCAAACTGATTTAGGGTTTGATTGTAAGGTATCGGGTCTCCTGCTTGAGCAGGAAAGACTAGAAGACCTCCAAGGTCCCTTCCAACTCTGTTCTTCTGTCAGTCTGCCATTCTGTTACTCTGTTATTATGTTATTATGTAATTCTGATTTTCTGTCAATCTGATGAATGAAAACAGCTCCATCACTGGATGTTAGCCATGATGGACCCTTAGCTGGAATTCCCTTCGGACTTTGCTTCAGCTACCCAGTTTCTTTGTGCAGTTCAGATCTCCAAAAGGTCAGAGCACCACTAGGCATAGCCAGCCAGGTTGGAGGAAAGCAGTGACAAAACACACACACACACACAAAATCCCCCCATCAATTTGTCCATGAAACGGCCACCGATGATCCCTTCACAGTTTCGTTGCTCAGCTCCTGGTCTGCACTGGCCCTTCGGGGTAGGACACATTACAAAGCATCAACCAAAGGACAACATTCAGACTCAAAAGGAAAAAAAGACTTTATTCCAGTCAACACAATATAAAAAAGATGTTGAGACTCTGGAAAGAGTGCAGAGAAGAGCAACAAAGATGATTAGGGGACTGGAGGATAAAACATATGAAGAACGGTTGCTGGAACTGGGTATGTCTAGTCTAGTGAAGAGAAGGACTAGGGTGACACAAGAGCAGTCTTCCAGTATATGAGGGGCTGCCCCAAAGAAGAGGGGTGGTCAACCTATTCTCCAAAGCACCTGAGGGCAGGACAAGAAGCAACGGATGGAAACTCATCAAGGAGAGAAGCAACCTGGAACTAAGGAGGAATTTCCTGACAGTGAGGTCAATTAACCAGTGGAACAGCTTGCCAGCAGAAGTTGTAGGTGCTTCATCACTGGAGGTTTTGAAGAAGAGACTGGACAGCCACTTGTCTGAAATGTTATAGGGTTTCCTTCCTGAACAGGGGGTTGGACTAGAAGACCTCTAAGGTCCCTCTCAACTCTGTTCTTCTGTATTCTTCTATTTATTTATTATTCGCACTTGTATGCCGCCCACTCCACAGAGACTCTGGGCGGCTCACAGCAATAAGAAACTCCATTTGCCCCGGGACAGAGTGAGGCTGGGATGGTTCACCTCCTTACCTGTCACGGTGTCCAGCTCAGGGAGAGTCGGATTGGGCTCCGGAGGGGGCGGAGGAGGGATGAAAGGAGCTGCCCCCGGGGGTGGAGTGTAGGAGGCTTGGAGGATCAGACAGCCCTGGCAAAAGAGAAAGGATGGAATGAAGGCCATGAAACGGAAGGGGTTGGATGCTCTCTCAAAAGGAGGTTGAGGGGCAGAGGCTGGGACAACCTGCTTTAAAGCAGCCGCTTCTTCATTCAGGCTGATGCGGCTGCTTTAAAAGAGAGCCTCTGCCTGAATTCCCAAAACACGACTCCCGCGTGGCCATGGTTTTTTTTATTGTCTCTCCTCTGCACCGCACAAATCAGAAAAGCCATTGGAACGACAACTCCCAGCCCTTCCAACCAGTCAACAGCGAAACCCGTTTCTGGTCTCCACTTTGAAGCAAACCCTACGCGATCCCCATTCCTCATCGAAACAACAGCCAGGAGGAGGAGGAATGTGGCGACATCCGCCGTTCGAAGGAAACAGGTGGCAACCTAGGAACTGCCACCATTACGGAGCATAAGGTGATAGAAGAGATCCTTGCCTAAACCTTTGACTCGGGCAGAGAAAATAAAGTCAACCCTTGCTCAGTGCTCTTCCAGATGTTCTCTAGAACAATGCTCCACAAGCTTGCAGGGTTGAAGGTGGGTGGACTTCAACTCACAAGAATTCTGGGAGTTGAAGTCCAGCCACCTTCAAGTCACCAAGGTTGAGAAGCACATCAATATTTTTGGCTGGGGAATTCTGGGAGTCGAAGTTCACCCGTCTTCAAATTGTCAACCTTGGGAAGCACTGCATTGCAGTTTTCTCCCTCCATGGACCTCCTCCCGTGGTCCTACTGCATCCCCCATAATTCCTGGAAGACCCAGAGCCATTTTGGCCTGCTGCCCCCAGCCTCTTTCCTCCAGAGCAAGTCGGGTGGACTTTCAGCTCCCAGAATCCCCCAGCCTGCTCCACCAAGGCTGCTTTTCCTGCCCACCGTGGGCCAGGAGACACACGTACCCCCCTCACCCCCAAAGCAGACTTACCCCCGTGTTCTGCCTCTTGGCGTCCAGCAGAGGAGCATTGAAGCTGGCAGCCAGATTGGGGGAGCCCAAGACATCCCGGAGGGGCACGTGGGCTTCCCCCAAAAACCTGTCGGAGAGGAAGCCACTGCATGTGAGTTGGCCGGCTACACAGATAGTCCTCGACTTACAACAGTACGTTTAGTGACCGTTCAGTTACAAGGGCACTGAAAAAAGCCACTTACGACTGTTTTTCACACTTACAACCATTTCTGCATCTCCATGCTCACGTGATCAAAAGTCAGGCCTGTATTTATGACGGTTTCAGTGTCCTAGGGTCACGTGATCTCCCTTTGAGAACTTCTGGCAAGCCAAGTGGATGGGGGAAGCCGGGTTCACTTAAGAACCAGGTGGCTAAATTAACAACAGCAATGATTCACTTAACAACTGTGGCAAGAAAGGTCGTAAAATGGGTCAAAACTCGCTTAACCGATGTCTCACTTAATAACAGAAATTTTGGTCTCAACTAATGATAGATAGATAGATAGATAGATAGATAGATAGATAGATAGATAGATAGATAGATAGATAGATAGATAGATAGATAGATAGATAGATAGATAGATAGATATAGACAGACAGACAGACAGACAGACGAGAGAGAGAGAGAGAGAGAGAGAGAGAGAGAGAGAGAGAGAGAGAGAGAGATAGGGATGGATGGATGGATGGATGGATGGATGGATGGATGGATGGATGAGAGAGAGAGAGAGAGAGAGAGAGAGAGAGAGAGAGAGAGAGACAGACAGACAGACAGACAGACAGACAGACAGACAGACAGACAGACAGACAGACAGACAGACACAGACAGGCAGACACAGACAGACAATAGATAGATAGATAGATAGATAGATAGATAGATAGATAGATAGATAGATAGATAGATAGATAGATAGATAGATAGATAGATAGATAGATAGATAGATAGATAGATAGATAGAGATTGGGATGGATGGATGGATAGATGGATGGATGGATGATATAGATAGATAGATAGATAGATAGATAGATAGATAGATAGGTAGGTAGGTAGGTAGGTAGGTAGGTAGGTAGGTAGGTAGGTAGGTAGGTAGGTAGGTAGGTAGGTAGGTAGATAGATAGATAGATAGATAGATAGATAGATAGATAGATAGATAGATAGATAGATAGATAGATAGATAGATAGATAGATAGATAGATAGATAGATAGATAGATAGATAGATAGACTTATATACACACACACACATAAATACATACAGTACATATTTTTACACCATTACTCTCTGCTTTCAGCCTGAAACTCTGATATGGGGATAAGCCAGGAAGCAGGAATTATTATTATTTTTCCAAATCTCAGCTTATCAACCAAATCCCATAAATAGGCCCTCCTGAAGAGGAGCTAACCTGGGCAGGAAACGTGAATTTTTTCCAAGACGGAGGGAGACCAACAAGCCATTATTCAGACTGGCTTTGAAAAGGAAGGGGAAAAACAGTCTTGTGGGAAACTTTGTCAACTCGGCTCCTCCTGTTCCAGCCATGGGCAAGAGTCAGAATCGGAGCCACTCGTGGCCAGCAGTCTTGCAGAATCCTTGGGTCCTTCTGGGGTCACTTCCCTTCTCACTTCCCGGCATTGTTCAGCGGAGATGGCCGTTTCCCCCTCAAAGGCTCTTCCTGTTGCTTTGGCCCAGCCCTGCTGGAGGGACCCCAAAAGAGGCTCAGCCCTGCTGACTTCCAGGGAGCAGGAGAAGGGACACACACACACCCATCCACCCAGGGGCTGCATCCTTTCCTTTGGGAAGGGACGTTTCAGTGTCTCGCCTGTCACAGGGGGAAGATCCACTCTGACCCGGCTTTTGGCGCCGGGTTTAACTTTTGCAGACGGTCAAGAAAAGTCAAAGTGTAGATCGAGGTTGAAATGAGGGGTCATTGGGGCTGCTGATGGTTTTCTTGCAGACGTTTCATGACCCAACTAGGGAACATCATCAGGGCTAGAAGGGGGGGGAGGAGGAGGAGGAGGAGGAGGAGGAGGAGGATTGCTGGATCCTTGGCGCTTTCTTGCAGATGTTTCATGACCCAACTAGGAAACATCATCAGTGCTAGAAGGGAGTGGAGTTTGCTCTCATTGTGTGTGTGTGTGTGTGTGTGTGTGTGTGTGTGTGTGTGTGTGTGTGTGTGTGTTTTATATGTATTGCTCTCATTTAATTATAGACATACACTGTATACAGCAGTGATGGTGAACCCTTTTTTCCTCGGGTGCCAAAAGCAAGCAAGCACGTGCTATCGCGTGCATACGTGTGCCCACACCCAAAATTCAATGCCTCCCGTGCCCCGCCCCCCTGTACATAAGTGCACAACCCCCCCCCCCACTGCCCCACCCCCGCACGTGTGCTCGACACCCCCCCCCCCCAGTAGGCCCATTTTTCGCCCTCCCCAGGCTCCAGGGGCGAAAACGGCCTCCCCTGCCCCCCTGGAGGCCCTCCGGAGGCCGAAAACATCCTCCCAGAGCTTCCGCATGAGCCAAAAATCAGCTGGCCGGTGCTGGAGTTGAGCTAAGGCAACGGCTCGCGTGCCAGCAGATATGGCTCCGCATGCCACCTGTGGCACGCGTTCCATAGGTTCGCCATCACAGCTATAGAGATATAGAGATAAAATAAATAAATAAATAAATATACATTCATATTTTATACATGTATAAAATGAGAACGAATCCCATTTTCTAGCACTGAAGATGGTACCTGGTTTGGGTCATGAAACATCTGCCAGAAAACAACTGAGCTCAGAGAGCACCAAGATGCGTTTTTGCAACTTTCCTTTTACCTTTTCAACTAATTTTAGCGGCGTTCAATCAACCTTGCCTCCTTCCCAAAAAAGTTATTTTTTGTATACTGTTTTTATATATTTTAACATTTGAATGGACACCGCCCCAAGTCCCTCTCTGAGGGAGATGGACGGTTCAAAAATGTGAAAAACAAATAAATCATGAATAAATAAATAAATAAATAAATAACCAAACGCCTTGGACAGGACCCTCCTTCCAAATTCCCCAGAGCTTAGCTAAGTCCTTCTCTTGCTAGGAATATCTGCTCCTCCTGTGAGCCATCCGGCTATTTTTAAGTTCCTGTCTTGGCAGCTGTCGGTGGATTCTCACTATGCCAAGATTTTGAATTTGGCAGAGGTGATGCAAGCATCGCATTTGAAGTGAGGGGGTGTTAGAATAGAATAGAGCTGGAAGGGACCTTGGAGGTCTTCTAGTCCAACCCCCTGCCCAAGAAAGAGACTCTTTACCATTTCAGACAAGTGGCTGTCCGGTTTCTCCAGTGGTGAAGCACCCACAACTTCTGGTGGCAAGCTGTTCCACTGGTTAATTGTTCTCACTACTAGGAAATTTCTCCTCAATTCCAGGTTGCTTCTCTCCTTGATTGGTTTCCCTCCGTTGCTTCTTGTCCTGCCTTCTGGCGCTTTGGAGAATAAATTGACCCCCTCTTTTTTTTGGCAGCCCCTCAAATACTGGAAGACTGCTATCATGTGCCCCCCCCCCAATCCATCTTTTCTCTAGACTGGCTATACCCAATTTCTGCAACCGTTCTTCATGTTTTCTCCAGGCCTTTAATCCTCTTAGTTGCTCTTCTTTGCACTTTTTTCCAAAGTCTCAACATCTTTTTTGGTAATGTGGGGACCAAAACAGGATGCCGTATTCCAGGTGTGACTTCACTGAGGCTTTATCAAGCGGTACTAATACTTCACGTGATAATTTTGTCCCTAGGGTGGGTTTCTCTCTTAAGGAAGTAGAGGGTCTTTCTTGATCCGCTAGGCTAGCACCCTGGCTGAATCAGCCCTTTGCATATTGCACTTCTAGCAGGGGGAATTCTGGGACTTGAAGTCCATACAGGTGGAGAAAGACAGTTCTGCTTTCTCTTGAGCTGAATCAGGTTTCTTCTCCTCTACAGGTAGTCCTCGACTTAACAACAGTTTGTTTAGTGACCAAAGTTACAGCAATGCTGAAAATTTGACTTATGACCATTTTTCACACTTACGACCGTTGCAGCATCCCTGCAGTTACGTGATCAAAATGTGGACGTTTGGCAACTGGTTCGTATTTATGACGGTTGCAATGTCCCCCGGGATCACATGATCCCCTTTTGCGAACTTCTGACAAGCAAAGTCAAGGGGGAAGCCAGATTCGTTTAACAACCGTGTTACTAACTTAACAACTGCAGCAACTTGATTAACAACTGCGGCAAGAAAGGTCGTAAAATGGGGCAAACCTCCCTTATCCAACATCTTGCTTAGCAACAGAAATGTTGGGCTTGTGGCCATAAGTCGAGACTACCTGTACAGTAAAGAACTGTAAAAAATTTTTTTGCTGGTTTGAAGTGGCTGCAATAGCCTTGAACTACATACTCCTAAGCAGGTCAGGCAGCTCCTAGTGAGAGGAGTGCCCTCTGCACATGCTCAAGAGACAGTATTTTCAAAGTAAGAAGCAAACAGTCCAACACGCTCTAGGTCAAAGGGAGAACCAGCTAATAAACTCTGCAAAGCACAGAAAAAACCCAAGTGGGGATTTGTTTGCACCTTCCTGTTCGCCGTATTGACTTCTTTGTGACACTGTTAGAAATTCCGTTTACATAAAGCACCACCCAGAGCAAACAAAGAGCACAGCCACCATGTGCTTTACTGCTCAACTACCAGCATTTAACCTCAGCATTTGAAGAGCCCAGGTGGCGCAGTGGTTAGAGTGCAGCACTGCAGGCTACTTCAGCTGATTGCTAGCTGCAGTTCGGTGGTTCAAATCTCACCAGGCTCAAGGTTGACTCAGCCTTCCATCCTTCTGAGGTGGGTAAAATGAGGACCCAGATTGTTGGGGGCAAGAGGCTGAACTCTGTAAACCGCTTGGAGAGGGCTGTAAAAGCACCGTGAAGCGGTATATAAGTCTAAGTGCTATAGCTACTTTCTTTCTTTCTTTCTTTCTTTCTTTCTTTCTTTCCTTCCTTCCTTCCTTCCTTCCTTCCTTCCTTCCTTCCTTCCCTTCCCTTCCCTTCCCTTCCCTTCCCTTCCCTTCCCTTCCCTATCAATCCATCCATATCAACTTAAGGTTGACTCAGCCTTCCCTCCTTCCGAGGTGGGTAAAACAAGGACCCAGATTGTTGGGGGCAAGACAGAGGCTGACTGTGTAAACCGCTTAGAGAGGGCTGGAAAGCATTGTGAAGCGGCATATAAGTCTAAGTGCTATTGCTATTGCTAATAACTGTAACAGGAAACAGGAAACGCTACTCAGAACAAAAGAGCATAGAGTATACTATATACCACAGATCCAAATTTGTAAACACTGCCATCTACTGGCTAAATACCACTGTGGTTGTTGCATAAAAATACATGCCAACAATGAATTCCAACAGACACACAGAGAGACATATTCCTGGGAGCCCACCTGTTTCTGCCCATCGTTTCATGATCCTTGACCACCACGTGGAGCTCAGCATTCTGGTCCAATGGGACACCTTTCAGGTCCCACTCGAAGCCCTAAGAGAAGACGGGAGAAACGTTGGAAGAAATTGAATCTGGATGATTGATTGATTGATTGATTGATTGATTGATTGATTGATTGATTGATTGATTGATTGATTGATTGATTGATTGATTTAGCATATGCTGAACCAAAAGGATTCAATCCACCCCATAAGATCTGGTCAATCCTCAACAGGGTTGAACTCAACATGGAAAAGAAGGACTAGGGGTGACATGATAAGCAGATTAGATTCCAATATTGGGGGGGGGCTGCCACAGAGAAGAGGGGGTCCACCTATTCTCCAAGGCACCCGAAGGTGGAAACCAATCAAGGACAGAATAACAGAGTTGGAGGGGACCTTGGAGGTCTTCTAATCAAGCCCCCATCTCAAGCAGGAGACCCTATGCAATTCCAGACAAATGGCTGTCCAGTCTCTTCTTAAAATCCTCCAGTGTTGGAACTCTCAGGGCTTCTGATTCATAATCAGAATCTGAATAGAGCTGGAAGGGACCTTGGAGGTCTTCTAGTCCTTCCCCCTGTTCAAGTAGGAGACCCTCTACCATTTCAGACAAGTGGTTGCCCAGTCTCTTCTTAAAATCCTCCAGTGATGAAGCACCCACAACTTCTGAAGGCAACTTCTGTTCCACTGGTTAATTGTCCTCACTGTTAGGAAGTTTCTCCTTAATTCCAGGTTGCTTCTCTCCTTGATGTGTTTCTGCCCGTTGCTTCCTGTCCTGCCTTCTGGTGCTTTGGAGAATAGGTTGAGCCCCCTCTTCTTTGGGGCAGCCCCTCAAATATTGCAAGACTGCTTATCATGTCACCTCAAAAGGTTTCCCATTTCAGTTCACCGAAAGCAGCCTGGGTGTCCTGGTGGCGTATGCAGCTCCGGACAAAACTTTCAGTCCTCACCAATTTCCTTCTCTCCCCCTCCCCCACTTTCCCCCCAAGGAAATCCCATCAACAACCCAGATTCCCAGCCAGATTGCCTAAAAGTTTCCTACTCCTAAGAGGATGTGTGATAAACAGACACCATTGCCAGGGTGTGGCCTTGCAAAGGAAACCCTGATTTAGTTCTAAACACTTCTCTCTTGATTGTCTCGGCTGAAGGGTTGGAGTCGCCCCCTTTCCCGGAAAGAGCGAAGAGGAAGGGGTGATAAAGAGAGGAAGCTGACAATCCTGGCTTCCCCACGGGAACAGAGACTGACATTGGGGGGGGGTGTCGGAGGGGCATCTGGAAAACTATGAGACGTAATCACAAACACACAAGGACAGGGAAGGACCTGCAGGCGGAAAAAATTCAACGAAAGGCATTTCAGGGCATGGAACCCCTTCTATTTTATAAAAGGGTAAAAACCACTTTACTTACAGCTCAGGTCACCTATTTACAACGGTTTGTTTAGTGACCATTCAAAGTTACTTATGCAAAAAGCGACCGATGACCGTTTTTCACACTTACGGCCATTTCAGCCTCCCCCGTGGTCACCTGATCAGAATTCGGATGCCTGGTGACCTGACTCATATTTACGACGGTGGCAACGTCCCGGGGTCACGTGATCCCCTTTTCTGACAAGCAACGTCAATGGGGAAGCCAGGTTTGCTTAACAACCAGGTTGCTAACTCAACGTAGTGCAGTGCAATGCAGTGATTCACTTAACAACAGTGGCAAGAAAGGACGTAAAATGGGGGTGAAGATGTCTCATTTGGCAACAGAAATTTTGGGCTCGTTTGTGGTCGTAAGTCGAGGACTACCTGCATACTGTAACTTCTGTAAGGACCCAGGGACCCACTTCGTAACACCCACCCACACCCTGATAAAATACTCAGGAAACCCCAATCGGAGAAAGGAGGACAAACTTGCAAATTTTGAGATCTGTGTTCGAATGGTGCTGGAGACACACTCACCTCGTTCCAGACCGGGTTGGTGTTGTTCTTGATTACCTTTGTTCTCTTTTTCACTCCTAAAAGAGAGCAGAGCAAGTGAGCAAGATACACACAAACACACACACACACACACAAACACACACACACACACACAAAGCCAGGAACAGCTGGTTCCAAAAATATTCTTGCAGGCAGAAGTCGGGGGTGGAGGGAAGTCAGAGCAAAGGATTTGGTTCATGCGCTAGCTGAACACGACTCACTTAACAACCGTTATTGCTTAGCAATACAAATTCTGATCCCAATTGTGGTCATAAGTTGAGGATTATCTGTAGAAATCCCCATAGCACAACCCATCAACAAAAGTTGATAGCAACATTCCCAACAATGTTGACAGGACAAGCCACTTGTATAAAATAGAGAGGAAATCCCACCCCCTTCTAGCGCTGATGATGTTCCCTAGCTAGGTAATGAAACGTCTGCAAGAAAACAACCAAGCTCAGAGAGCACAAAGGATCCCACAGTCCTCCTCCTCCTTCTTTCTGCAAACCCCACTCCCTTCTTGCACTGATGATGTTCCCTAGTTGGGTCATGTAAGGTCTGCAAGAGAACCACCAAGCTCAGAGGGAACCAAGGACCCCACAGTTCAATCCTGAATTAGAATAGAATAGAATAGAATTCTTTATTGGCCAAGTGTGATTGGACACACAAGGAATTTGTCTTTGGTGCATATGCTCTCAGTGTACATAAAAGAAAAGATACATTTGTCAAGAATGGTTGTCATAGGGTTCAAGTAAGCAATCAGGAAACAATCAATATTAATATAAATCGTAAGGATACAAGCAACAAGTTACAGTCATAAGTGGGAGGAGATGGGTGATAGGAATGATGAGAAAAACTAATAGTAATAGTAATGCAGCCTAGTGAATAGTTTGACAGTGGTGAGGGAATTATTTGTTTAGCAGAGTGATGGCGTTCAGGAAAAAACTGTTCTTGTGTCTAGTTGTCTTGGTGTGCGGTGCTCTATAGCGACGTTTTGAGGGTAGGAGTTGAAGCAATTTATGTCCAGGATGTGAGGGGTCAGTAAATATTTTCACGGCCCTGTTTTTGACTCGTGCAGTATACAGGTCCTCAATGGAAGGCAGGTTGGCAGTAATTGTTTTTTCTGCAGTTCTGATTATCCTCTGAAGTCTGTGTCTGTCTTGTTGGGTTGCAGAACCAAACCAGACAGTTATAGAGGTGCAGATGACAGACTCAATAATTCCTCTGTAGAACTGTAGAATTACAGAGTTTCTCACCGTCTCCCAGTTTCTAGCTTGGTGCCTTAACCACTAGACATGCTAAACCAAACGTCCCTTATTCCAGGTTGCTTCGCTCCTTGATTAGTTTCCATCCGTTGTTTCTTCTCCTGCCTTCAGGTGCTTTGGAGAAGAAGTTGAGCCCCCTCTTCTTCTTTGGGGCAGCCCCTCAAACACTGGAATACTGCTGTCATGTCCCCCCTAGTCCTTCTTTTCTCTAGACTGGCCAAACCCAAATCCTGCAACCATTCTTCCTATGTTTTAGTCTCCAGCCTTTAATCGTCTTGGTTGCTCTTCTCTGCCCTTTTTCCAAAGTCTCAACCTCTTTTTTGTAACCTGGTGACCAAAACTGGATCCAGTCGTCCAGCGTCCTGGAACCCCTTGATTACAGGTGGAACCTGGCCAGTCAAACTAGCTGTGTCTGAATTGGGAAACCGGTGCTTGGAGAGGGTTAACGCAGCTCATCTGGCAGTTGCTCCACATTCTATCTTGGGCTGCTCTTGCGTGCGGAATATTTCCTTCTGTCAGCCCATAAATTAAGCCAACCCTCTCAGCTCCGGCTGAAACACACAGAGGCCCTTGGAGGTTGGGCCAAGCAAATGCCAGGCACTGCTCAGACACCCCAAAGGAAAAGGATGTGACTCCTCAATGAGGACCCCAGAACAATAGGAGGGTCTCCAGGGCCAAAGGCTGGCGGAAGGTTCGTCTGGGGCAGCTGCAGCCGGACCCTGCCCCCCTCCCCCTCCCCCTCCCGGTCCAGCAGCTGAACTGAAGGCAGCAGCTATATATGGTCACTCTGCAGCTTTCCCAGAAGAGTCTTTAAAAGGACTTGCAGGGTGGATTTGCATAGAATGGAATGGAATGGAATGGAATGGGATGGGATGGGATGGGATGGGATGGGATGGGATGGGATGGAATAGAATAGAATAGAATAGAATAGAATAGAATAGAATAGAATAGAATAGAATAGAATAGAATAGAATAGAATAGAATAGAATAGAATAGAATAGAATAGAATTCTTTATTGGCCAAGTGTGATCGGACACACAAGGAATTTGTCTTTGGAGCATATGCTCTCAGTGGACATAAAAGAAAAGATACGTTTGTCAAGAATCATGAGGTAAAAAACACTTAATGATTGTCATAGGGTACAAATAAGCAATCAGTCATACTAGGAAACTAAATAAAACAATATAAATCATAAAGATACAAGCAACAAGGTTATAGTCTTAAGTAGAAGGAGATAGGTGATAGGAAGGATGAGAATAATAATAGTAATACAGTCTTAGTAAATAATTTGACAGTGTTGTGGGAATTATTTGTTTAGCAGAGTGATGGCATTCGGGGGAAAACTGTCCTTGTGTCTAGTTGTCTTGGTGTGCAGTGCTCTAGAGTGTCATTTTGAGGGTAGGAGTTGAAACAATTTATGTCCAGGATGCGAGGGGTCTGTAGATATTTTCACAGCCCTCTTTCTGGCTCGTGCATTATATAAGATCTCAATGGAAGGCAGGTTGGTAGCCATTGTTTTTTCTGCAGTTCTAAAGGAGGCACATAAACTGAACTGATCATCACCAGCATCTCCCTAGGAGCAGATAGACTAAACTCAGTAACATACAAAATGGGTGGCCAATAAATTGAATGAATAAATAATAAACGTGTGACTAGCAGAATAACAGAGTTGGAAGGGACCTGGGAGGTCTTCTAGTCCAACACCCGCTGTTGTGAATACATTACTTTTTATTGTTTCACCGAGTTATTTATTTCACTTGTAACAATCTGAATATTTTCTTTTTACATAGGATAATTGCATTGCGGTTTCTTCTTCGGTTTCTTCTTTGTTCTTATTTTCCAGGGTTGGTGCTGCTATTTCCTCCTTAGGCTGGTCAAAGTCCGGAATGCAATTTTGAACCCGGTTTGAGTCTCCAGCCATGCAGAGAGGCGTCTGCCCAGCCTTGCCAAAGAGGTCGGGAGCAAATATAGAGGTGGTCCCATTTAGCCCAGGGTCTCTATTTTCATCCAGGGGGGAGGAGGGGGAGACGGGCCACCAGGCTTTCCCCTCCAGGATTCCTCTGGTTCCTCCCCCCACCCCCACCCTGCCCCACCCCCAGACTCTCATGCAACTGAAATTGCAATCCGCATTTCTGAATCTCAGGTTCCAGCCCTGCCAAGAGTGACATGCATAACATTCCCCTGAGGAAAATGCGCTTGGGATCTTTGGAGGAAGAAGATGACACTCAGGCAGGCGGTGGAAGAGACGGACGGACAGATGGACCACCTGCCAGCTCAACGGGGTCTAAGAGGGGTGGGCCGGTTAGTTGTGTGAACACAGGCCAACGGGACAAGGCCAGAGTGCTGTTAAAACCAGCTACTTCAGTAAACTATGTTGAAGTTAGTTGGGGGTTCACATGAACACATATTCTTTCTTTTCTTCCTTTCTTTTCTTTCTTTCTTCCTTTCCTCCTCTTCCCTCCTTCCTTCTCTCCTTCACTGTTGAAGTTAGTTGGGGGTTCACATGAGCACATATACTTTCTTTCTTTCTTTCTTTCTTTCTTTCTTTCTTTCTTCTTTCTTTCTTTCCTTCCTTCCTTCCTTCCTTCCTTTCTTTCTTCCTTTCTTCCTTCCTTCCTTCCTTCCCTCCTCTTCCCTCCTTCCTTTCTCTCCTATGTAAAAGTTGGTTGGGGGTTCACATGAAATATACTTTCTTTCTTTCCTTTCTTCTTTTCTTCTTTTCTTTCTTCTTCCTTCCTTCCTTTCTTCCTTCTCTCCTTCTATGTTGAAGTTAGTTGGGGGTTCACATGAACACGTATACACTTTTTCTTTCTTTCTTTCTTTCTTCATTTCTTTCTTTCTTTTCTTTCTTTCTCCTCCTTCCCTCCTTTCTTCTCTTCCTTCTTTCTTCCTCTTCCTTCTCTTTTTCTTTCTCATTCTTTCTTTCTCCTTTGTTCCTTCTCATTCTTTTTTTCTTCTTCCTTCTCTTCCTTTTCTCTTTCTCTATTTACTCTCTTCCTCTTTCTTTCTCATTATTTCTCTCTCTCTTTCTTTCTTCTCCTCTAAAGATCTGAGGTGGATTTTCACAGGGAGGATGGTCTGCACAGCACGAAGGAACCTCAAATTCAGAAATCCTGGTTGCAGTTTTAGATGTGGGGGGGAGGGGGGGAATGAGAGAAAGGTCCCAGATACTTTGATGTCTTAGCTATAAAATGGAATGTAAGCTGAGAGGGATCTGGACTCTCCCTTTGAATTAGTGGAATCCCTTCGATCAGAATATTCTAATAAAATTGTAATTAAATGATCTTCCCGTCTTGGTCCGTCTCATTGGAAAAAAATGCCTGGCCACCTTCTTTCACATCTGGTGGTTATGTCCCGAAACGAGGAAGTACTGGACAACAATACATAACTAGTTGCAAGAAATAACAGGATTAACAATAGAATGTATCCCGGAACTCTTACTACTTGGAATATTCAAAAACCAATACAGCAAAAACATTAAATACATGACTTTACATATTACAAGAGCTGCAAGACTCGCGTATGGACAGCGTTGGAAGAATCCTAACTCACCCACTGAAAGTTTAACAATTAAGAAAATCTATGACTGCGCAGAAATGGATAAACTAACCATAGAATTAAGAGGACAAAAAGACTCAGACTATTATGACATATGGGAAAATTGGTATCAATGGATTGATGATAGAAAACGAAAAAAGGAAAGTGAAACAAGGGCATAGAATATTGTAAATATTGTAAATATTGTATTGTATCAATATGAAATCAATGTAAATAAGAAGATGTAGAGCTGCTTAAAGATTGATTGTGATTTTTAAAATTTGAAAAATCAATAAAGATATTTAAAAAAAAGAAAAAATGCCTGCCCAGGTATGAGCCTAAAACCCCGCAATTTGACATTCACCCCCATCCCGGGGTCTTCCTGAGCACCGCCAGGTCGTTTCCATAGTAAGACTTCGGAGTTGGTCCTTCTGCAAAGTCCCTTTGATCTCTTCATCTACTCGACCATCCTGGGATCTCTTGCAGATCTCCTTGCCAAGTATGGATCCCATCCGGTGGAGGAGCCATTTGCTATGACAATGCATGGCATGAACTCAGAAGGAAGGGAGGAGGTGTGTGGTGTGTATGTACAAAGCCTCCTGAGCAAAGATAAAGGAAGAGGGAGTGTGAACATTGGGTGTCGGGGGGGGGGGGTAGGGGGGGGTCCTTCAATGTAGAAAACAAGAGCCAACTGTCAGGCACACCACACAAGACCTATTGCTAAGATAAGGAACAGGGCTCAGGTAGAGCCAATAGGAGACTTGCTAAATGTCTTCCATTAGTTAACATTTAGGAATAGGGTTGGAATAGAGCTGACAGAATACCTTCTCAGCGCTCTACAGAGTCAGCCTCTTGCCCCCAACCATCTGGGTCCTCAGTTTACAGACCTCGGAAGGATAGAAGGCTGAGTCGACCTTGAGCCGGTCAGGATCGAACTGCTGGCAAGTCGGGCAGAGTTAGCCTGCAGTACTGCATTCTCACCACTGCGCCACCACTGCTCTTAGCACCACCATGGTCAATGTGGTGCAATGGTCATAAATGTGAAAAATGGTCATAAGTCACTTCTTTCAGTGCAGCTGTAACTTTGAATGGTCATTAAATGAATGTTGGTATACCTGTATAATTCTCCTTTTCTTTATCTCTCCCTCACACACACACAATGAGGGAGGGAGGGGGAGAGGGAGGGGTAGGAAGAGAGGAAGAGAGAGGGAGAGAGAGAAAGAAAGAGAGGGAGAGCGGGGAGGGACGGAGAGGGATGGAGAGAGAGGGAGGGAGGAAGGGAAGGTGGGGAGAGAGGGAGAGAGAGAGGGGGACAGAGAGGGAGGGGAGGGAGGGAGGGAAGGAGGGAGGAAGGGAGGGAGGGAAGGTGAGTGTGACAGAGAGAGAGGGAGAGGGAGGGAGGGAGGGAGAGAGAGAAAGGAAGAAGAAGAGGGGAGGGAAGAGAGAGAAAACAGCTATTTCACACCTTAGAACTGCAGCCTGCAACCTTTTCACTCGGCAACCAGCGTCTTCATTCTTCCAGCGGAAATCGGCCTGGCCATGTTCACATTCTCTTCGCTATCAAGGGAGTCATTTTTAAAAGACCAAATAAGGCACATAATTGGAGGAAATTGGCACTGATTAATCAGAAAACTAGTTAAGGACGAGGCCCGCCTCGCCACCATCCCTGGAAGAAGAGAAAGATTGCGATGTTGAACTCCTCTCCCTGAGAAAACATCGGCTCCAGCTCTTGAACGAACAAAAATGAAATAGCCATTTTTCCCTTTCGCTGGACTTTCCCTAACCTCACGGCCCCTGGCTTTCTCTCGAAAAGGAGGGGGCAAACCCTGCAAAACCCCTCAGAAGGACTGGACGAACGGAGCACGGAGGGCCTCCCTGGAAGAAAACTTGCAATGTTCAGGAAGGAGTGGGGGGCGGGAAACAGGGAGACCCCTGCCCCAAAGAGCATCCGATGCCCTGCAGAGAAAGCATGTTTTCCCTTCCCTTCCTCTCTCCAAATCTCCCCGTCCATCAATGGAAGCAACGATCGATCGGCCAAGGATACCCCATCTTTGAAAGTTCGATGAGATAGTTATCGTTGCTCCATGAAGTCCTGGTCTCTCTCTGGTCTGAGGACCCTTGTGTCTCCCAGACTGGCCTCCAGGGACATCCCCAGGAGACCTTCTTCGTTCCTGCTTGCGTCTTCAGGGGGAAGGAGGCAACACCCCCTCTTTGGGATCAAGGTCTTCTTCAACTATGTCTTCTCATGAGGTGCCCCAAATATTTCAGATAAGACTCATCCTGGGGAGCAGGCTGGTTTTAGAGGATCATTTATCATCAAAAAGAGCCGAGGTGGCGCAGCGGTTAGAGGCAGTACTGCAGGCCACTTTAGCTGACTGTGATCCGCAGGTCAGCTGTTCGAATCTCACGGGCTCAGGGTTGACTCAGCCTTCCATCCTTCCGAGGTAGGTAAAATGAGGACCCAGATTGTTGGGGGCAATATAAATGTACATTGCTTACTGGTGTAAACCGCTTAGAGAGTGCTTGCACTGTGAGGCGGTATATAAATCTCACAAATAAATAAATAAATAAATAAATAAATAAATAATTTATGTCATTTGGGGGTGTCTGCAGAGGTGGGATCCCAAAAGGCAAGACGGTAACCACAACCATGCGGTTGAACCCCTATTTCTCTTTATTGGTGCCACAGAGAGCTTTGATCCCACAGCCATTTCTGCCATCTTGACTCTTTTGACCTCCTCCCAGTACTGCAAAATGATTTGATCTTCTGATAATCTCCTCTGTTCTCGGTAAATTTCCTCAGCACCACAATTAAAGGCAACAATTTTTCTCCCTAAGTCTTTCCGTTCGTGCAGTTGTCACAACTACAAGTTACCCATGGACAATCAGAGCTAGGCAAGACCAGCTGGCTGTCTCTCAGGTTTCTCTGCACTTTCATATTTTATTTCCAGAAGTTGTGAATACTCCAACACTGGAAGTTTTTAAGAAGGGATTGGACTACCATTTGTCTGAAATGGCAGAGGGCTTCCTGCCTGAGCAGGGGGTTGGACTAGAAGACCTCCAAGGTCCCTTCCAACTCCTCTATTCTGTGACCAAGGAGGGGCGTTCCTTCATTTCACCTTCCATGTGAAGTTTTGAGCCTGCGGATGCAAACATTTCCACTCCTTCGGTCTTTTCTTCATTGAGTTGCCTTGGCCTATTGACACATTCTTCCTTTCTCTTCCAAACCTGTTTATGTCTACATTTAAATTCAGATTTCTCTTTATAACAGGAGGTGTGAAAAAATTGTTTGTTTTTTAAAAAAAACCTATTTCCATTTATCTTGCATTGATCATCAGGGAAGCTTTAGCTTCTCTGCACCTGTTG
>JALIGW010000006.1:72453955-72573955 GCA_023053685.1 Diadophis punctatus similis | reverse complement strand
GAGAACAATTGATCAGTGGAACTGCCTGCCTCCAGAAGTTGTGGGTGCTCCATCCCTGGAGGTTTTTAAGAAGAGATCAGACGACCATTTGTCTGAAATGGCATAGGGTTTCCTGCCTAAGCAGGGGGTTGGACTAGAAGGCCTCTGATGTCCCTTCCAACTCTGCTATTCTGTTAAGTGACTCAGAGCATTAGCACAATGGAAAGATGTAGCAGCCACATTGATGACTGATGTCTTCTCACACACACAAAAACCCTGTTCAGTTCTCCTCTGACCCTTTTATGATGGGATGGCTGGACAACTCAGCAGCATGTGGAGTCTTTGGGACCCACATCTGGTAAAATCACATCAACTTTTCCTTTCTACATCCAGAATTTTTTTCCCTTTCCTGTTTCCTCTTCACCCTGCCAGCCAGATGGGAAGTTCTAGCAACACCCGGAAATTTTGGCATGATCCTGTTCCTGAAGTCAAACTCCATCCTGGCTGGTTGGTGCACAAAATTTCTACATCATCGCTGTCCTGAAAACAATTAAGAGGCTACACAAGACCCTGAAAACAGAAAAGCAAAACTTTGTTCTATTAAAAGAGGGAAACTAATCACGGAGAGAAGCAACCTAGAACTAAGGAGAAATTTCCTGACAGCGTGAACAATTACAGGCACTCCTCAACTTACGACCACCATTGAGCCCAACGTTTATGTTGCTAAGTGAGAAATTTGTTGAGTTTTGCCCCATTTTTTAAATCTTTCTTGCCCCATTTGTGAAATGAATCTCTTCTGTTGTTAAGTGAGTATTCCAGTGGTTAAGTGACTCTGACTTCCCCTTTGACTTGGACACGATCCCCTTTGACTGGGGATCGTGTGACCCCCAGGACACTGCAGCCGTCATAAATATGAGCCAGCTGCCAAGCATCTGAATTTTGATCATGTGACTGCACAAGTCATAAGTGTGAAAAATGGTTATAAGTCACTTTTTTGGTGCCATTGTAACTTCGAACAGTCACTAAGCGAAATATTAAGTCGAAGACTTCCTGTAATCAATGGAACGGCTTCCCTCCAGAGGTTGTGGGTGCTCCAACACTGGAGGTTTTCAAGAAGAGACTGGACAGCCATTTCTCCAGAACGGTCTAGGCCAGGTCTCCTGCTTGAGTAGGGGGATGGACTAGAAGACCTCCAAGGTCCCTTCCAACTCTCTTCTTCTGGATTGTGTTATTGCATTAGTTTGCATTCTGTTCTTCTATATTCTGTTCTTCTCCATCCTGTTATTCTTTGTTTTTCCATTCTGCTCTTTTGCTATTCTCCACCAGGAAGCCAGGAGGAGCAGGAAGCAGGGGCTCCTTCCCAACCTCCCCCCCCCCGGCACCAAGACAAAGCCCAGGGGCCCTTCCCTGCCTCCCCCAGCCAGAGATCCCATCTGCTCCTTTGCCAATGGTGCAGTCAACATGCCCAACAGGTGCTGGGAGAGCTGCCAAGAGGGCAGCCTGGGAGAAAGGTGGCAGCTATGAATAGAGCCCGGCAGGGAGGGGATGGATGGATCACCCAGGATGAAACAGTATACTGGGAGGGAGGGAGGGAGGGGGCCACCTGAAAGGTAATTTTGGATAACGGGTCAGTTTGAAATGGGATAGCAGGTACTATCCCAAAAACTGAACAGGAAGTCACGAGGTTTGGCAGAAACTGCAAAAGGACACATAGACAAAAGCAAGGAAGAACTCCATAAAAGGAGCCCCAAATTTATGTTGCTAAGGAAAACATGTGTTAAGCAAGTTTTGCTCCCTTTTACGACTTTTCTTGCTACTGTGGTTAAGTGAATCATTGCAATTGTTAAATTAGAAACAACAACAGGAGGAGGAGGAGGAGGAGGAGGAGGAGGAGGAGGAGGAGGAGGAGGAGGAGGAGGAGGAGGAGGAGGAGGAGGAGGAGGAGGAAGAGAAGGAGGAGGACGACTGTGAGGTCCTTGGTGCTCTCTGAGCTTGGTGGTTTTCTTGCAGACGTTTCATGACCCAGCTAGGGAACATCATCAGTGCACTGAGATGGCCAATGAAACGCCTGCAAGAAAGCCACCAAGCTCAGAGAGCTGCAGGGACCCCTCATTTCAACCCTGAGCTACAAATCTTCTCCTCTGCTAGATCAGCCTTTTCCTTCCGAGACCGGCCAGGGAGACCCTCGCAATCTTCCTCCACAGCTCCTTCTGGCCATGGGGGTCAAGCAGGGTAGGAGGAGCCTGGCCTTTTGGGGATGAAAGCCCGTGAAGTCCAGAAAGGAAAGCAGGGAACATACAAACGGCCGTGTCCCTGTTTAGAACACAGAACAGAGATCAATAGGGCTGGAAGGGACCTCGGAGGTCTTCTAGTCCAACCCCTTGCTCGAGCAGGAGACCCTCTACCATTCCAGACAAATGGCTGTCCAGTCTCTTCTTAAAAGCCTCCAGTGATGGAGCACCCACAACTTCTGGAGGCAAACAGTTCCACCGGTTAATTGTCCAGAAATTTCTCCTTAGTTCTAGGTTATATCATAGATCCCATCAGTCTCTTCTTGGTCTTGTCTAGAAATGTTGGCTTTGCTCCAGCAATAAAGAGATGCACAATTCACGCTTTAATCTTTCAAGGGCGCAGTAAAAGATGTGGGTTCAGGAGAAAGTTTCCACCATGCATGGTAAGAGCTCTGGACATTTGTGCTGAACACCCTGTAGTGATTTTCCACCAGCTCTTTGCCTCTGATGGCTCTGATTCATCCCGTGGCCTGAGCCCAAATGCCCTTATCTCCCACTGTGACTAATAGCAATGAAATGAAAAACTCCCCCCCCCCCCACTCTCTTCAGCAGAATTGGACAAAAGATACTCAGGAGACCATCGGTGCCACCTTAAAAAAACAACAACTTGGGATAGAATGGATTCTCCTTCAATCCAGACTCACAATTCCAGAAGAGCAGGATTTGTGCAAAAGCAGGTTCCCTGCTTTGGAAATTTCCTCCAGGAGGACAACGTCGTCCACCCTGAAATGAGAGCAGACCCCAACTCTTTACTAGCACTGATGATGTTGCCTAGTTGGGTCATGAAACGTCTGCAAGACAGCAACCCAGGTCAGGAGAGCACCAAGGACCCCACAGTCCTCCTCCTCCTCTTCCTCCCCCTCCTCCTCCTCTTCCTCCTCCTCCCTCCTCCTCTCAAGCCCCCCTCCCTTCTAGCACTGATGATGTTGGGTTGACGGTTGGCGTGTCCTGGAGTCACGTGATCCCCTTTGGCGAAGTCAGTGGGGGGAGCCAGATTCACTTAACAACCGTTTGACTATCTTAACAAGTGCAGTGATTCGCTTAACAACCATGGCAAGAAAGGCCGTAAAATGGGACGAAATTCACTTAACAACTTAGCAGCATAAATTTTGGGCTGAATTGTGGCCATAAGTCAAGGACTACCTGTACTTTTAAGGTATTACTGTTGGAGTTTCCCTGGCAGAGCAGCAAACAAAAATGATGATGAATGATAAAAGAATCCCTTCACTGAGTCACTGACTCTCCCCTTCCCACTTGCTGGGCTGTATATAACCTTTTTCTGGCTTCTCATGCAAGGGACAGACGGCACTCAGAAGCCTATAAAGAAAAAAGGAAGAAGCCCAACTGAGTTCCCCGAGCCAACGTCCAGCTGCCGCCTTCAATGCAAGAGTGCCTACGAGCATGTGCAGAGGGCACTCCGCTTCCCACCGTCCTCCTCAGCAGACTCCTGTGTGTCAGGACTGCTGTTTGCTTAGCTCTGCCATCCTTTAAGGTCGCCTGAAAAGGGGAAAGGCTGCCAGGTTATTTGATTGTTTTACTTCGTTATTTATTAAATTTATTTGCTGCCCATCTGGGAGGCTCTCAATGCCCTAAATAACAGTGGATATAATAACAGATAGCAGGATTGATACTGGCCAGGACGTGATGCAGGGACAGCCTCCGAGGGTCTCCTGAACTCAGAGCAGAGCAAAACACAGAAGAACAGAGCTGGAAGGGACCTTGGAGGTCTTCTAGCCCAACCCCCTCCTCTACCATGAGCCGAGGTGGTGCAGCGGTTAGAGGCAGGTACTGCAGGCCACTTTAGCTGACTGTGATCCGCAGGTCAGCGGTTCAAATCTCACCGGCTCAAGGTTGACTCAGCCTTCCATCCTTCCGAGGTAGGTAAAATGAGGACCCAGATTGTTGGGGGCAATGTAAATATAAATATACATTGCTTGATGGTGTAAACCGCTTAGAGAGTGCTTGCACTGTAGGTATATAAGTCTCATAAATAAATAAATAAATAAATAAATAAATAAATAAATAAATAAATAAATAAATAAATAAATAAATAAATAAATAAATAAATAAATAAATACCATTCCAGACAAGTGGCTGTCCCATCTCTTTTTGGAAACCTCCAGTGATGGAGCACCCACAACTTCTGGAGGAAAATCGTTTCACTGATTAATTGTTTTCATTGTCAGGAACTTTCCCATCTGAACATCTGGCTGACTGTGCAACAAGTCGATTTTAAAATATAAACAAATAAAAATGAAATCAAACAAAATAAAAGCTCCAGAGCCTCTCAGACCATCGTCTCTGCTCCCTGGTTTCTTCAGGGATACAGGAGTGATCCATGCTTTAGAATCATAGACGTGGGACGGTGGGAGGAACCCTAGGGGTCATCTAGATGAACCACCTCCTTCTTGCATCACCCTCCAGAGCAGGGGTCTCCAACCTTGGGCACTTTATGACTGGTGGACTACAACTCCCAGAATTCCTCAGTCAGCGCATGCTGAGGAATTCTGGAAGTCCACCAGTCGTAAAGTGCCCAAGGTTGGAGACCCCTGCTCCAGAGCACTGAGTCTCAGTCTTGGGAACTTTAAGGGGGTTGGACTTCAACTCCCAGTATTCCCTGTGCTGGCTATGGAATTCTGCGAGTTGAAGTCTACCTGTCTTAAAAGCAAAGGTTCTCAAGCATCAAGACCAAGGACAGCCACGGGATGAAAGGAACTGTCACAAAAGTCAGAAGACATTTTTATTTTCACACTCCTGAAAAGCCAGACGGTGTTTCCTTTCACCGTCTGCCAGGCCAGAGACCCTCAAAAAGCCCCTTGCCCACTGTTCCTCCCTGCCCGATCTCCCAATCCTGGCAGGGGCTTGAAGAAACATTTTAGAAAGTGAAATTGTGTAGACAAGAAAGCAGAGAAAAAGAAAAAATGCAGGACCATCCCATGGGAGGTCATCTAGTCCGACCCCCTGCTCAGGCAGGAGACCCTAAACCAGTGATGGTGAACCTTTTCGGCACCGAGTGCTCAAACCGGATTGTGTGGGCATGCGCACACTGGCCAGCTAGTCTTCGGGTTTCCAGCACTCTGGCACGTATGAAGACCAGCTGGCGTGTTGGAAACCAGAAGAGCTGTTGACCGGCGCACATGCCCACAGAGAGGGCTCTGTGTGCCACCTCTGGCACGTGTGCCATAGGTTCGCCATCACGGCCCTAAACCATTCCAGACAAATGGCTGTCCAATCTCTTCTTGAAAACCTCCAGTGTTGGAGAACCCACAACTTCTGGTGGCAAGCTGTTCCACTGGTTAATTGTTCTCGTAGTCAGGAATGTTCTCCTTAGTTCCAGGTTGCTTCTCTCCTGGATTAGTTTCCGTCCATTGCTTCTTGTCCTTCCTTCAGGGGCTTTGGAGAATAGCCCACCCCGAGGGATTCAAACTGTCCCCACTGGCTGGAGCAGGCTGGAGCATGCAGCCCTCCTTCAACTCAGGGCCCCCGAAAGGATGGGGATAGTGCGATGTTCTTCAGACCAGGATCACCTAACAAAAACCACACTGGGCCAGGCATCCCCACAACCCTTGAAACACCAGCAGTGTCTCCTCCTTCCGGCTTATCCAAATCCCGCCTCTATCCCGAGTGGAGGACCAGCTGCTGTGGGAGCCCTGACCCATGACAGCCGGGGTGCAATTCTGGGGCCTTGCCTGTGGGGGGGGGGATCAGAGGCAGGTGTCCTGGGTGCCTGGCTTACCCCTTGCAACCTGAAAGTAGAAGGGAGCTTTTCAGTTCATTCTTCAGAGTGATTTCCTCATCTCCGCCTCTTTCTTAACATTTTAACTTTTATGTACTGCTTTTATATTTTAATATTCTATTGTGTATCATCCAGAGTCCCTCTGTGAGAGAGGTGAGCAGTTTAAAAATGAGAGCAAGAGAGAGATGATACCCAGAGATAGATGAAAGGTAGGTAGGTAGGTAGGTAGAGACAGACAGACAGAAAGACAGACGATAGATTGAGACAGAAAGCGATAACTGGATAGTGAGATAGAGACAAAGAAAGAGAAAAAGAGAGAAAGAAAAAGAGAGAAAGAGAGCAAGAGGGGAAAAGGAGGGAAAGAGCAAAAGAGAGAGAAGGGAAGGGAAGGAAGGGAAGGGAAAGGGAATAGGCAGGCAGGCAGGCAGGCAGTAATAGAGACATACAAAGAAAGAAAGAAAGAAAGAAAGAAAGAAAGGAAGGAAGGAAGGAAGGAAGGAAGGAAGGAAGGAAGGAAGGAAGGAAGAAAGGAAGGAAGGAAGGAAGGAAGGAAGGAAGGAAGGAAGGAAGGAAGGATGGATGGATGGATGGAAGGAAGGAAGAAAGAAAGACCAGAGAGGAGCAGCCCTCCCTCTCTCCCTCCCTCCCAAAGGGGTCCCATCCTCTGCCAGGGTTGCAAACTCATGCTCCTTCCTTCCTTCCTTCCTTCCTTCCTTCCTTCCTTCCTTCCTTCCTTCCTTCCTTCCTCCCTCCCTCCCTCCCTCCCTCCCTCCCTCCCTCCCTCTTACCTGCAAAGACCACGGAGCAATAGGCGTCACTGATGTCCGTGTCCGGCGTCTGGACCTGCTGGGCATGGAGGATGAAGACGCGGAGCATTCTCGGGAGCGGTCTGGGCCGGTCTGGGAGGCCACTGGACGTCCACTACTCCACTTGCTCTGCCTTCAGGCCACTGACCCTCTGCGCTCGACCGGCTGAGCTGCTCTTGGCACAGGGCTCGGCCAAAGTCTGGGAGCTCTTAAAGGGGCAGCGCATGGCTGAGCAGCAGAGCCCTGCCACCCAGCCATCCCCGGCCCCAGGGATGTTCCGCTCTGTGGGTCGGGCCCTGTGGGCCAGGCTAGTTTAAGGGCAAAGGAGCTGGAATTGGATTCAGCTATATTAACTCAGCCCAAACGCCAGGCAGTAAATAGAATAACAGAATTGGAAGGGACCTTGGAGGTCTTCTAGTCCAACCCCCTACACAAGCAGGACACCTTCTACCATTTGAGACAAATGGTTGTCCAATCCCTTCTTAAAAACCTCCAGTGATGGAGAATTCACAGCTTCTGGAAGCAGGCAGTTCCACTGATTAATTGTTCTGTCAGGAAATCCCTCCTTCTCAAATTTCCACCCCTCCATCCATGCATCCACACAGACATACACATACATTTGGGTCCAGCCCAACCAAGAGGCACTTAACAGGTTTGTGTTGTGTGTGAGAAGACATCAGTCATCAATGTGGCTGCTACATCTTTCCATTGTGCTAATGCTCTGAGTCACTTAACAGAATAGCAGAGTTGGAAGGGACCTTGGAGGTCTTCTAGTCCAACCCCCTACTTCAGCAGGAAACCCTATGCCATTTCAGACAAATGGTCGTCTGATCTCTTCTTAAAAACCTCCAGGGATGGAGCACCCACAACTTCTGGAGGCAGGCAGTTCCACTGATTAATTGTTCTGTCAGGAAAGTCCTCCTTAATTCTAGGTTGCTTCTCTCCTTCTCAAAGTTCCACCCTTCCATCCACGCACACCCGCAAACGCACAAATATACATAAATTTGGGTCCAGCCCAACTACGAGCCACTTGCAGAGGGAAAGCAAACTTTTAGTGTTTGCTTTTTTTCTTGCTGGATTTTTAACTGCCAGAGAAGGGAAAGCAAGCAAGCATTTGGGGAATTTTCAGGCCCCAAAAGAGCTTACCTGGATCCAGCCAGGTTGAAGTCAGTTGTGTCCCCTGATTTACACACAGGTGTATGACTATTCAGCCATTCGGCAAAGAATAAAACCGCAACCACCGCAAAGTCACAACCGAACCCCTCAATATAAAGCCACTGCAATGCTCTTAATAAAAACTACGGTGGAGCTACCACCTGAGGGGTCTTTCCACCTGGATGCTGCCTTATGGGGGTCCGTCTTCCCCCTTCTCCTAAAGGCACAAAAATGGGGGTACATGGAACCTGGGGACCAGGCTGTTTCCCCCAAGAAAACCATCTCTGATCAAGGAGAGATTCAACCTAGAAATAAGGAGAAATTTTCTGACAGTGAGAACAATCCACCAGTGGAACAGAAGTTGCCTTCGGAAGTTGTGGGAGCTTCATCACTGGAGGCTTTCAAGGAGAGACTGGACAGCCATCTGTCAGAAATAGTGTAGGGTCTCCTGCTTGAGCGGGGGGTTGGACTAGATGACCTACAGGGTCCCTTCCAACTCTGTTAATGTTTAATCTCTCTGATGCGGTTCTTTGAGGGGGGGAGGTGCTGGACCATTCTCGTCCTTGCTAGACGCGGTAAAGACGACCACTTGGAGAAGATGGCTGTGCACCAGCTGCTGAAGGAGCAAGGGTTGGGTGGTCACCCTGACCTCATACTGTTGTAGTGAGGGGCCGTGTCTCTGGCTGCTGACCTTCTGACCTCCTCCGAAGTGGGCCTCCAAAACTTCCTCTCTTGCTAGACCAGGTAGAACGGGGGAATCTATCTAGACTAGAGGAAAGATCTCCAAAAGAAACTGAGGAGGAAGCCATCAACAGCTAAACTTCCCCACCTGTGGGACAGGTGTGGTTCTACCCAACTGGCCAGTGTTGGTCAGCAAGGGGCCTGTAGATCTTTATACACTCCCTTCCCAGCCCCCGATGGTCCCCACCTTGCCTTCCAGGGCAGCCCCCTGGAAGAGAATTACAGGTATAGTCCTCGACTTACAACAGTTCATTTAGTGACCTTGTGAAATTACAATAGCACACTTTTTAAAAAAGTGACTTATGGCAGTTTCTCACTTATGACCCTTGCAGCATCCTGGTGGTCATGTGATTTACATTCAGATGCTTGACCACTGATTCACGTTTATGACGGTCACGTGATCCCCTTTTGCGACCTCCTGACAAGCATGTCAAGCATGATACAAGAATGTCAATGAGGAAGCCAGATTCACTTAACCATGTTAATTACTTAACTGGAGTGATTCGCTTAACAACTGTGGCAAGAAAGGTTGTGAAATGAGGCAAAACTTAACAAATGTTTCACTTAGCAACATAAATTTTGGGCTGAATTGTGTCGTAATTTGAGAACTACCTGTACTGCAGGGGATTAGATTTAGCCCTCAGCAGCCATGAAGAGGGTTAAACTAAGTGCACAGCATCCGTCATGTTGTGGGACACTGTAAACCAGGAATCTCCAAATCTGCCCACTTTTAAGACTTGTGGACTTCAACTCCCAGAATTCCTCAGCCAGCCATGGGAGTTGTAGTCCACAAGTCTTAAAAGTTGCCAAGGTTGGAGACCCCTAGTTTATACAATGGGCCGATCGCATGAACAATGTAATACTGCCGATCGATGCAAATGGAAATGGGTCCTTTTAAGGGTTGCTACTGAATTCTTTTTATAGTTCAGGGTGTTTTCCAAAGTAAAATTTCCTAAAGTGTTTTGCTTGTTTCTAGAAGTTGTGGGTGCTTCATCACTGGAGGTCCCTAACCCTAACCTTTGGGACAACCAGGACCTGGAGGACTGAGGATCTCTACAGACTTTTAGCT
The DNA here is from genome assembly GCA_023053685.1 of Diadophis punctatus similis. NCBI lineage: Eukaryota > Metazoa > Chordata > Lepidosauria > Squamata > Dipsadidae > Diadophis > Diadophis punctatus. The sequence continues at coordinate 72,564,178 of JALIGW010000006.1, read as the reverse complement.
ATACAATTTGGGATGAACGTCCTTTGGATGGTGTGGGAGTAGGAATGGATTTCCAGAGGGGAAAAATGGCAGGCTACAGGAACCATTTGCACCTGGAGACACAGGTAAACCTCCTAGTGCTTCAAGGACCCTCTCAAAGGATGCAAATGACCAGCTGTCTGCAAGGAATATAAACCTTTCCATCCCCCACCATCCAGTCAGAGCTGAAGAAGCTTCTGGGATGAGAAGTGAAAGGTCTTCAAAAGGAAAAAAAAACCAAGAAAGTCCAGTTGCCTCTTGAAAAAAGCACCTTTGGTTCATCACTGGAGGTGTTTAGAATAGAATAGAATAGAATAGAATAGTATAGTATAGTATAACAGAGTTTGAAAGGACCTTGGAGGTCTTCTAGTCCAACCCCCTGCTTAGGCAGGAGACCCTACAGCATTTCAGACAAATGGTTGTCTAGACTCTTCTTAAAAACTTCCAGTGTTGGAGCATTCGCAACTTCTGGAGGAAAGTTGGTCCACTGATTAATTGTTCTGACTGAAAGGGAAATTTCTCCTTAGTTCTAAGTTGCTTCTCTCCTTGATGAGTTTCCACCCATTGCTTCTTAAGAAGAGACTGGACAGCCAGTTGTCTGAAATGGTATAGAGTCTCCTGCTTGGGCAAGGGGTTGGACTAGAAGACCTCCGAGGTCCCTTCCAACTCTGTTATTCTATGCATCTCAGTGTATGAAATCCCCCCCCCCCCCGTTCTTTCTCCCAGCAGAACCCCAGGCTGGAAGGCAAAACTTCCTCTGAAGCCCCCCAGACAAGTTTTTAAAAACCCTTTATGTTAAGCCTGTGCCGAATCCTGTCCATCAAGTGACAGGACAGAACAAGACAAGCGGCTGAAAAACAAATGTCCAGCTATTTGAAGTTCTGACTTCTGTGTTAGGCTATACAATGACATCAGGAAAAGTGTTGTGGGCTATTGGTCTTGGCAAGGACATTCAATCCTTCACCAAGGGTCTCCTGTTCGGGTAGGGGGTTAGACTAGAAGACCTCCAAGGTCCTCCCCAACCCTGTTATTCTACTTTCTAAATGTCTGCAACTGCCCGATAAACTTCTGGCTCCCGTTTGGACATTTACATCTCAAATTATTGTATTTTATTCCAATTTCATTTTGGATTGCATTTTATTCCAACTTCATTTTAAATTGTATTTTATCCAATTCCATTTTAAATTGCTTTTATCAAATTTTAGTAATAATTTGTTTCTGGAACTCTGCACTTGGATATGGCCCAAGGGCTAATCAATAAATAAAGAATATATAAAGAATACATTTACATCTGGGGAAGTGGAAGCAATTTATCCTGGAATTCTGCTGGCTAGGATAATCTAGCGTTTGATGCTGTGTTGTTGGATGTGACAAATGTGCCAAATACGATGACAAAATGCCAGACAACACGGCTAATAAAACTGCTGAGCAGGAGACCCCCATCAATTTGTCTGCAGGGGAAATTCGGGGTGCACAGCTGACATCCAAAGAACTTCATTCTGCAAACAGCACAAGGGTGGCCATTTCTACCACTCAGAATCAAAAATAAAAACCTCTTGGCTCTACGGTAGGAATTTATTTAAGCACTTCCAACGTTATTGTGAAAGGAATCAAAATCACTACACATTTTTAATAGCCTGCTTCTCGAAGGAACCAAAGTGAATCTGGCATGAAAATCTTTAAAAGGAACCAAGTAAAAAAACAAACAGGAACAGAACACAAAGCAGCAACTGGACCCTAAATAAAATTCTGCAGAGGCACTTCCCGTCTTCGTATCATGTTAAACTCTCTTTTTCCGTATCTTCTTTTTCTTTCTCCTCTGCTGGGCTCTTGATCATGAATTTCTGAAAAGATGGACAAACTTTTGAAGTCTTTATGACAAATTATAAGAGGGTGAAGCGTTTATTTTTCCCCAAATGCTAATCAGTTGCCCCATTTTGAGAAACTCATTTTCTTTCTATCACTTTATCTGCACTTTTCCAAGTGTGGCACCCAGGCCTGTACACAAAACTTCAGGGAATCTAAGAAAGGAGAATACTTGCAGCTCAGGATTGACATGAGGGGTCTTGGGTGCTCTCTGAGCTTGGTGGTTTCCTTGCAGACGTTTCATGACCCAACTAGGTAACGTCATCAGTGCCAGAAGGGGGTAGGGTTTGCAGGGAGGGGGAGGAGTAGGAGTGTGGGGTCCTTGGTGCTCTCTGAACTTGGTGGTTTCCTTGCAGACGCTTCATGACCCAAACTAGGTAACGTCATCAGTGCTAGAAGGGGGTAGAGTTTGCAGTCAGTTTATATTCTAGTGGCTTGCCTGTCAGTGTTGGTGGGGGCGGTCTTAAGAGATTCTTTGGTTGGCTCCTTTGGCCGTTTCCTGATTGGGGGATTGTTCACTTGATTGTTGGTCTGATGTTAACCTTGGGAGTTCATCTCTGCTACTCTGGCTGCTGATTTCAGGGGGGAGGCGCTGGGGTCTTTTTGTTCAGGGCTCTACATTAATGGTGGTCTTATTCTCAGTCCCTTCCCCAAGGATTCCTGGAACGGAGTCTGCTTTTTCAAAACTACCACAGAGCCATCCGGCCCAATGCACAATTCACTAGGGCAGGGGTCTCCAACCTTGGCCACTTTCAGACTCGTGGACTTCAACTCCCAGAATTCCCCAGCCAGGGCATCGAAATCTTTTTTCCTAACAAGTACAGACAGCTTAGAGCTCACCCACAGATGCTGAGGACAGGCGGCCTTCTGTTCCAAAACGATTCACGTTTAACTTGAACCTGGAGCCAAACTGGGTCACTAGCGCTGATGTTATCTAGTTCGGGTATTGAAGCCGAGCTCGGAGAGCACCCAGGACTCCTCATTTCAACTCTGAGCTGCAAATATTCTCTCCTCTGTGTGTGGTGTAACTTGGGGACTCTGCACACCCTCTGCAGCTCCCCCCCCCCCCCCCCCCCCGGCCAGGTCCATTGCGCGGCTAGAGCAAGTCGGTTCCCCGGTTACTAAGGATTTGGGAAAAAGGTTTAAGAAGCAAGACCTGCCGTTCACCAGTTTAGAGAAGGCGGCAAGAAAGAAAATGAGGAAACTTCTGATCGAATACATGGATATGGGAAACACAGGTAGTCCTCGACTTACGACAGTTCATTTAGTGACCGTTCCAAGTTACAACAGCAGTGAAAAAGATGACTTTATGACCGTTTATCAGAGTTACAACCCTTCCTTGCAGCATCCCCATGGTTTCGTGATTTACACTGGACGCTCGGCAGCTGGTGTATATTTACGACCGTCGCAGTGTCTTGGGGTCATCTTGGGCCCTTCTGACAAGCGAAGTCAATGGGGGGAGCCCGATTCACTTAACATCCCGTGTGACTAACTTAACCGCTTCAGTGGTTCACTTCACATCCGTGGCAAGAAAAGTTGTAAAATGGGCAGAATTCACTCAACAAATTTCTCACTTAGCCACATAAAATGTTAGGCTCAATGGTGGTCGTAAGTGGAGGACTAGCTGTGGTTACTGGGATCCTTTGAACCTCGCGGCTTCCTCCTTGATCATCCCTACCACAAAGACCCCAGGAGAATCTTTTGTGCGGGGATCCTTGGAATGGGACCCACTGGGTTTTCTTCCCCAAGGCCCCTGCAGAAAAGACGGGATTGATGCCCTGCTCCTCAGTTTCACCCTTGGGCTCCTTGCCCAGATGGAAAAGCGGTACCTCCATGTTCTGCTGGTGGAGCTGAGACTGGCAGTGGCTCTTCATGGAGGCTTCGTCCACACAGAAGCAGGAGCAGATCTGACAAAAGAAGCCGGCTTTGGGGACAAGGAAGTCGAAATCTAGAATGAAGACCACAAAACGAAGAAATTATATATTAACAAGGACCATTTCAGTTCATCCTTTCATCTCCCCCCTCCCTCCATCTTCTTCTATCTATCTATCTATCTATCTATCTATCTATCTATCTATCTATCTATCTATCTATCTATCTATCTATCAATCTATCTATCATCTATCTATCTATCTATCTATCTATCTATCTATCTATCTATCTATCTATCTCATATATCAATCAATCAATCTATCTATCTATCAATCAATCAATCTCTATCTATCTATCATCTATCTATGTATCAATCAATCAATCAATCAAATCAATCTCTCTCTCTCTCTCTCTCTCTCTCTCTCTCTCTCTCCCTACCTACCTACCTACCTACCTACCTAGTTGGTTTGCTGCCCATCTCACCGCAAGGCTATCTAAACAGAGCAAGAAGCGTCTTGATGCTTATTTTTAATCTCCTCCCTAATTTTCCCCCTTTTCAATTATCACTTCAATTCTTTCCTAAACCAAGAAATGCTGGGAAGGGATAGGCAAAGCGCCATTCCCTTTCCATTTGCGCTTCCTGGCTTCAGTGTTTGGGGGCCGTTTCAGAGCACACTAACTGCCTACGGTCTTTGGAGGGAGGGGGACACAGGCAGAAAAGCAGCTCTTACAACTGCTGTGACATCAGTACCGAGTTCAAAGTACAGCGAAGACAAACGAGCAGCCATTCTCGGCAAGTGCCCTCCGCTGAACCCTGAAGACCATAAGGCTTTTCTTTCAGAGTCTGCTGCCCCAAAGGCCTACCTTTCACCTGGCTTGGAGTCTTCGGTTTCTCTGAGGAATCCACTTTTCTCTGCTTACTTTCTGGTTCTTCACATTTGGATTCCATCCGATCTACAATAGAGAGGTTCAGATGAGCAAACATGGTAACTGACCCCGTGCTGCCATCATGCCACACTCTTTACATACGTGGCTTGTAGCTGCCCGCCCACCTGTAGGAGATGACCAGGCTCAGCCAGAGGGAGGGAGGGGTCAAGCACGTCATCAGTCTGGAGTCCCTTTGTGCCCACAAGAGATCCAAGCCCAACCCACCTTGAATTCCGCTGACCCTGAACTACCACCAATTTGCCTTGACTGTTAGGAGTGTTATCATGTAATAAAGAAACCCATTTTCATTTGAACCACCTTGTCTCCTGATTTCCTATGCTTGGAACGGCCTCTTACTTGCTTCTCCAAGCTTGAGATTTATTGATTTATTTAGAAAATTTATATGGCCGCCCACTCACTCTCAGTGACTATGGATGGCTTCACAAAAAATAAAAGCCCCATATGCAATAACAACAAAAACAATAAACCCCCATATCCCAATCAAGGTACTATCAACTCAAAGAAATAAGCTAGCAGTAAAAAGAAAGAAAGAAAGAAAGAAAGAAAGAAAGAAAGAAAGAAAGAAAGAAAGAAAGAAAGAAAGAAAGAAAGAAAGAAAGAAAGAAAGAAAGAAAGAAAGAAAGAAAGAAAGAACCAAGGTCAGTATGACAGGGCAAGCTACTAGTATACAAAACAAGAGAAAGCCCGACAGCAATCAGTCAAAGGAGCCACTTGATGGGCTCCCTCCCACTCCCGGTTCCCCAAGCCCATTGGCAGAACCGGGTCTTCAGGGCCTTGCAAAAGAGGGTCAAAGTGGGGGCCAGTCTAAGCTCTGCGAGGAGGATGTTCCACAGGGAGGGGGCCACCTTCTGGGTCCTGCCAGACAGGACCCGTAACATCCCCTGCCTCCCCACTCTAGTGGGTCAGGTGGATGTCACTGGGGAAAGAGGGTCTTTTAAATCACCTGGTCCCAGGCCATGAGGGCTTTGAAGGTGACAACCAGCACCTTGAATTGCACCTGCAGGCAAATTGGCAGCCAATGCAGCTCCTGCAGGAGGCACCCCTGGGCCTGCACAAAACCATGCGGGCTGGAGCTTCCGGATACTTTTCAAGGGCAGCCCCACGTAGAGTGAGTTGCAAGAGATGCTGCCCCGCTTGGCGAGATCATTCGAAGGAGAGAGAAACGGCTGCAGCCATGAGGGCAGAGCCAAGATGGGGCCAAGCACGTGCCAAGGTGCCCCTCTCTCTCTCTCTCTCTCTCTGGTTCCTACCTCGGCAAAGCTTTTCGGAGGGCTGCAAAGGAGAAGCCTCACTGCCCGTATCAGAGCTCAGCTCAGGATTCTGGGCAGCTGGTTTGGATGCTGCCTGTGGTTCTCCAGCTGCCATGCCCTCTGTGGAAATCTCTGGGCTCAGGGATGGTATCGCTACAGCCTCTCCCTTCCTCTCCTCCTCAGAAGTGGCTGCTGAGCTTCCTTCCACCTCCATTTCGGTTGCTTCAGCCGCAGCATCCTCTCCAGGCCTCACCGCGTCTGTCACGACAGAAATCTCAATAGATTGGGGTCTTGATTTAAAGCGCTTACACAGCCGCCCATCTTTCAACCAACTCTGGGTGGCTCCCAATCCAAAACCATATAAAACCACTTTGGAAGAGCAGATGTGTAGCTCGGGGCTGAACAGCGAGCTGAGGTGGCGCAGTGGTTAAAAGCAGCACTGCAAGTTCAGCTGACTGCTAGTTCAGCAGTTCAGCTGTTCAAATCTCACTAGGCTCAAGGTTGACTCAGCCTTCCATCCTTCCGAGGTGGGTAAAATGAGGACCCAGATTGTTGGGGGCAATATGCTGAACTCTCTAAACCGCTTAGAGCAGTGGTTCCCAACCTGGGGGTCGGGACCCCTTTGGGGGTCGAACGACCATTTCCCAGGGGTCGCCCTGGCATCCTCAGCTCCTCCACCCCCACTGCCACAAGCCTGGCCATATCGGCTTAACTCTCCCGAGCCCTCCGATTGGTCGGGAGAGGTGCCATTCGGTGAGAGGCATTTGTTGTGGAAGATGATATTCCTTGTGCTCTTGCAAAGACTGGCCCAAGAATTTCTGATCTGGCATAATTACATATTGTTTTTGTGATTAATCGCTATGCTTTAATTATGTTCAATTTGTAACAATGAAAATACCTCCTGCATATTAGATATTTACATTACGATTCATAACAGTAGCAAAATTACAGTTATGAAGTAGCAACGAAAATAATTTTATGGTTGGGGGTCACCACAACATGAGGAACTATATTGAGGGGTCGCGGCATTAGAAAGGTTGGGAACCACTGGCTTAGAGAGTGCTTGCACTGTGAGGCGGTATATAAATCTCACAAAATAAATAAATAAATAAACAAACTGTGGGGCCTTGGTGCAGGAGGAGTCCTGGAGAAACCCCAAGCCAAAGACCGGGTCAATATGGGGCAGTGCCGGAACAAAGGAGTTTAAAGTCTTGAACCTCCGTGCACCCAAAGCCATTTCTTCCTGCCAGGGTTTGGCCCTCACAGCCTCCAGGACTTCCCTGCATTTGTCCAGCTAAAATGTGGAGTGGCCAAAACCTTTGTTTCTGCTGAACCGCAACTAATCCAAAATGGATTTGGCTGAGGTTTATTTTCTGTTTCTTTTCCTTTTTCCTATTTTCAATCATGTGCAAATAAAGAGGAGCCTTGGGAGCCTTCGGAGTGTTGGTTTCCTATTAGATTCTCTTAACCCAGGTGTTACAGGTAGTTCTCGGCTTAGGACTCCAATTGAGCCCAAAATGTCTGTTGCTAAGTGAGACATTTGTTGAGTTTTGCCCCATTTTACAACCTTTCTTGTCATAGTTGTTAAGTGAATCACTTGAGCTAGTAACATGGGTTTGTCCTGACTTCCCCTTTGACTCGGCTTGTCAGGTCACAAAAGGGGATCACGTGACCCTGGGACACTGCAACCGTCATAAATACGAGTCAGTTGCCAAGCGTCTAAATTTTCATCACGTGACCGTGGGGGATGCTGCAACGGTCGTAAGTGTGAAGAACAAGAATAGGTCAGTTTTCCCAATGCCATTGTAACTACGAACAGTCACTAAACGAACTGTTGTAAGGACTACCTGTATACAATGGGGGGAGGCGGGATCTTCTATTTGATCCATTAATCAACCCCAGTAAGGCACACCCCAACTAGAAAGTCCAATTCCCACCCACCCAAAAAAATAAAGGGCAGGGGGCAGTGTTTTTTTTTACAGTAGCAATAGCCCTTAGATTTACCGTATTTCTCGGAGTATAAGACGCACCTAAAAGAGGGTGAAAATTTGGGTGCGTCTTATACACCTAATGTAGCCCTGCCCAGCCTCTCAAACAGAGGTTTCAGAGGCTGAAAAAGGGGCAGAGCTCACAACCAACAAACCTGTTGCTAAAGTTCGCCTCTGGTAACAGCTGATTGGAGGTATTCCGGGAGGCCGATCTACCCACCAATCAGCTTTTTTCTTCTTTTCCTCCCCAAAAACTAAGGTGCGTCTTAATAGTCCGAAAAATACGGTATATACCGCTTCACAGTGCTTTTACAGCCCTCTCTAAGCGGTTTACAGAGTCAGCATATGCCCCCCCCCCCAACAATCTGGGTCCTCATTTTACCAACCTCGGAAGCACGGAAGGCTGAGTCAACCTTAAGCTGGTGGGGATCGAACTCCTGGCAGTGGACAGAGTTATTGCCTGTAATCCTGCATTCAAACCCCTGCGCCGCCACCACCACGGCTCTTTTGCCCCCAGAAGTAGCTTCTCCCACCTGCTACGTAAAGGCACCCTTACCTAGCAATCGCTGCTCCTCCTGGGAGTCGCTTTCCTTGCTGCAAGGCTCCTCCTTCTGGTTTCCAACCGGCTCTGCGGAGAGAAGGGGCACCTTTAGGTTCCCGGCCTGCTCCTCACCGAGCTTCTTGGGGGGCCACTCCACCCCGAGGCCGATCCACTTCCTACCTGTCTGCAGCTGCTTGCAACCTGAGTCAGATTCAGTTAGCGTGTCTGTTTTCTCCACATCTTTTCCTTCCTCCTCTTCTTTACACTCTAGCTCAGTCTTTTCCCTACCTAGCTCCACCTCCTCTTCCACGGGGTTCTCATTTTCAGGACCCCCCAGCTGGGCTGCAGATGCTTCACCCTCCAGATGTTCACCCCGAACGCTTTCCCTCCGTTCTAGCGGGGGGTCGACTGGAATTTTAAAGATTTCTGATTCGGCCGAAGACCGGAGGTTCTTGTTGGCTCTTTCCTCCGGTGCCGTTTTGGTTGCTCCTTCCAAATTTCTGCTGGCGGACGTGCCGGGTTTTTCTTCCTCCTCCTCTTCACTGCCCACCTCGTCGACGGTAACAAAGCTAAACTCTTCTTTCAGGCGGTTGAAGTCTTCCAGGAAATCTTCGTCGTCTTCGGTCACTTCGTCTATAGTCATCAAGGGCTGGTCATCGCTGTCTTCGTGAATCTCGTCGACCGTGACTAAAATGCTGGGATCGTCTGGGATCTGGGAAGAGAGAAAATCTCCAGCATCTTCAACCCCTCCTTTCTCGTCTTCCTTGCATTTAAGCATCTCCTCATCCTTGAAATGGGAAAGCTGGTTCAAGGGAAGCTCTTCCACCTCTCCGATCTCATCCACCGTCACTAAAGGGTCCGTTTTAAGATCCGGCTCGCACTCCCCTGAAGCAAAAGCCTCCTTGGCCGTCTCCGGGAGAGCGACGTCCTCTTGCTCGGAGATCTCGTCCAAAGTGACCAGCGACTGTGGATCTTTAATATCTTCATTGATCAGCTCCTCCTCTTCGTTCACTTCGTCGACCGTGAACAGTCCCTGGGCGTCATCGGCCATGGCTTCCAAGTTCAGAAGGTCCGCATGGCCCATCCCACCTTCGTCTTCTCCGATTTCATCCAAGGTCACGAAGGAGACCTCGCTCTCGGCCACGGGGCCGGCCAACCCCTTGCCTTTCTTCCTCTTGGAGCTAGGTTCGCAGGGGTTTTTCTTTGGGGGGTCCTTCCTTTTGCCCCTTACAGGGTTCTTCCTAGGCTGAGGGGGCTCAGCTTCATCGACAACTTCATCCATGGTCACAAACTCGTCCAAATTAAATGGAAAAAGCTCCTCATCCTACAGAAAGACAAAGGAAGGGAAAAAAACGGTTTTATACCATTTGATTTGTAAACAACGTAGAGACCCACGTCATTGCGGCAGATATCAGAAGTAAAGAAAAAGAAAAAAGGAAGCATGCAGGTAACACAAGAGTCAGAGGATGCTTTAGAATTACTTTACAACCTGTGGACTTCAACTCCCATAATTCCACAGGATGTAAAGTTGCTATAGCTGCCCACCCTTGCTTTAGAGGGAGATCTGGAATGAAGGAGATTTTTTATAGGTTCAAAGAAGCAGATAAGCAGCTGGCGTGTCTTTTTGGAGTCTATTTCTGTATCCATCCACCCCCCCCCCCCTCTCTCTCACATAAAAGAGATGGCTGAGGAATTCTGGCTAGGAGTTGAAGTCCGCCAGTCTTAAAGTTGCCCAGTTTGGAGGTCCCAGGCCTAAAGTAAGGGGTGTCAAACTTAAGGCCCGTGGGCCAGATCTGGTATGCGGGGCCACCCTGGAAACAGCAAAGGACCAGCCCATGGGGCCTCTGCCAGCGAAAATGGAGCTTGGGACGGCTGTGCATGGCCTCCACTAGCTCCATTTTTGGCCGTGACAGCCTCCAGCAGCCCTGAGCTCCATTTTCATTGGTGCAGGAGGCCATCGTGGCCGAAAATGGAGCTCGTGAGCCAGTTTTCACTGGCAGAGCACTCGGGTCACCATAGGCGCCCCGACACGAGGGACATCAAGCTGGCCACACTCCCCCCCCCCAAGTCAATACCACCCTGTTGCGGCCCTCAATGAAATCAAGTTTGACACCCCTGCCTAAAGTCCTTCCTATATACAATTCCCCTGGATTACAAGAACTGTGTTAATTGGCTCGCTTACCTCTTTGGGTTTAGGATTGTTTTTAGAGCTTCTGGTATTTCTCTCAGCAGACACCTGGGGAAAAGTGGGGAGATGGTGAGCAATGAAGACAGCGGCCTCGTAAGCACAATTAATCATCAAAGAGGTGGCATTCTTTACACGCTACAAGTTGAGACCGTGCCAATCGTTCTTAAGACCAGAGTATTCAGCGCACCAGTGGTTTTTACGGGTAACTTATCTGACTTCAGGATCGAGTCTACGCAAAGCAGCCGGGATGCTGCACGAGAAGCCGCAGCTTGCAACGGGAGAATCTCAGGAACCACCGAAGGAACGAACACCGCGTGTCCGTTCAGAAATCTGCATCGCGAAGAGCCGGCTCTTTCCTCCCTTCCGCCAAACGCATCCAGGTTTAAGCCGCTTCCGAACGCAACTCCCAACCGACGCTGCATGGCGCCAACCGGTTTGGTGGTGCCGAGTGCAGCAGCCGCGTAAAGGGAGGGGACGGGGACTCGTTCAAGGACTGGAAGAAGCGTCAAGGTTAGGGACCAGCCAGCGCTTTAATCCCCTCCTCACCTTATTGCCGCAGATATCCCGCTTGAGGTTGGAGGATCTACTGTCTTGCTCTCCGCTCTGCTTTGGACTCCCCTTGGTCTCCGCCGGGGGGTCCCTGTCTTGCTGCGAGGAGCTCTTCCCACTGCCTAACGCAACCACCACCATCGAACTCATGCTTAGCTTAGACTTGGCGCTATCTGGGATGTTGGACCGGCCGTTTGCCGGCCTTTGCTGACTCATTGGTTTCGGTGCTGGCGTCTTCTCAGCCACCCCTTGGCTCTTGCTGGCTGACTTGCCGGCCAGCTTTTTCTCTTTCCTTCGAGCCGAAAGTCTGGTCTTGGATGGGTTCAAAGCCTTGGGAACAGGAGCGGCCTCTGTGTCGGCTACAGTCTCTGCCTCCGGCGCGCTCGCTTTGCAGGATTCCTCGGCTTCACCTTGTCCCAGTCCTTTACCTTGTGGTGTCTTCGTCACAATTTCCTTGGGGTTCTGTACCTTGGCATTCTCTTCTGGGGTCTCTTCCAGTTTGATTTCTTCAGCGCTTAAGGCCAAGACTTTAGGGAGCTTCTCCAGGGTCACTTCAACCCTGGCCAGCAACTGAGCCCTTTCCTTTAGGTTCTTCTTCATTTCCGCCGCCGCTGGCTCGGCTACCTCCGCACTCGCTTGAGAGGTGCTGGAGGGGCCCTCCAACTCTTCCTCCACCTTCACCTGAACCCTGGGAGCAGGTGTCCCTGCTAAGCGGACGGTGGCTTTGGTATGATCTGCTTCCGGAGAGGCCAACCTGTTACTGGACAGAGGGTCAGTACTTGGCATTTCCTGCAGGGCAGCTTCAGTGGAGCCCGGCCCTAAGTCTGCCCTTGTCTCTTCTTCTGTGGCTGAGGCCGAGAGGGTTCCGGTGGTTTCTTCGTTCGAGGCACCGTCAACTTCTGCTTTCCCAGGTGCTAATTCTTCCTTTGCCTTCTCTCTGTCAGGCGGAGAGGCCTTCCTCGGCAATTCCGGGTCAGAATGGTCAGTCTCTTTTTCTTCCTTTTTCAGAGTGGAGGACAAAGCGCCGGCTTCTTCGGGTTTCAGGTCTGAAGACTCGAAATCCTGGCCTGTGCTTGGAGCTCCAAGCCCAAAGTCTTTTTTTAATGCTTCCGGGTCTTCTGTCAAGTCTTCGGTCTTCAGGGGCTGGGAAGCTGCTTCCTCTACCATCTTCTTGCTATCCAAGCGTTCAGTCTCTGTGCCTGGGATAGCCTCCGAATCAGAACCGCGGTCTTCCGTGGCCTCCGTGGGAGGAACAGCAGATGAGGCCACCACTCCTGATCCTTCGGGAATTGTTTTCAAGTCAGGGCTAAATGTATTTAAAAAAACAGAACAAATCAAGCTATGTTGAGAACGCCACAGTTATCAATTACCTCTTGATGCCAACGGCTGGGATTTCCTGAAGCACTAATGGCTTAGGATGGGGAGATCTAACTTATTCTACTAACCTCGGTTTAAGTGTGGGTGAAACGCTTCTAAGTTACCTACCATTATGGCAGGCAACCCTAAAGGGCTTCTTCGAAGCTCACTACACAGATGCCCTGTTGACCCCAGAGCTGAGAAGATTAGAACTTAAGGCAGAAAAAAACCCCCACATACAAATACACAGAGAACTTGTGCTTGGGTTGTTGTGAATGAATTATTTAAACTGAGAAAGGGAATGTTAATAGTTTGTCCACAGGATCAGTAGGCTGTCCCTAAAGAGCTCAAATGAGTCAGGACACTTCCACGGGGAACGGAAATATCCACATGCAAAAGGTTAATCTCGAGGGGATCCCAAGGAAATCTGAATTATGAGACAAATGTATGAGATAATACTAGAGGAACATTTTCAAAAATATAAGCAGTTTCAACGGCCCTGGCAGAAAGCCTATTTTGTTTATTCGTTTCCCAACCGTTTTCAGCCAAATAAATGCCTTCTGGAAATCTCTAAGGAGATCTTCTATTCCCGCCTCCCTCCCTTTGGGACAGTCATCTGCCATTATCTTATGATTCCAAGGACAGTGTGGATTATTTAGGAAAGGGGGCTGGAGTCTCAATATCACCACAATAGATGATGACAGGACACAGAAACCGGATCATGGACAGGAATTGTCATTTGTAGGGCCGGCACAAGAAACACAAACCAGACAGAATAGCACAGTTGTGCAAAAAAAACAAACAAAAAAAAACCCTGTTGTCTTCAGAATCGGTAAGAGAATCAGGCATGAACTGATTGCAAACTTCATAGGCCTTTGTCATCACGGGAAAGGTTCTCATAATCTTCTGCAAAAAATGATAAGAGGGCAGAGCCCTGCAAAACAGGGCCAATTTTAAAAGATCAAAATCTGGTGGCTAACTGGACTGCAAATCTCTGCTCTTTCAAAGGAGGTCTGGCTTTTCCAACAGCCAGCAAAGAAGAAGAGGACAATGGAAGCATGGAGTAAAGAGCAGAAAAGTCAGACTGTTCTGGACGAGATTCCAAAGCTGAATCAAAATCTGTTCAGGCTTTGGCTGGGACTTTTGAGCTGTGATCCTCCATTCAATGGTGTTGATTTTCCAGGTATATTATTCAATCCCTTCCCAAGAAAATATCTTAACATAATAAAGATAGAAAGGGACTGCAAGGTAAGAGTTAACAATAAATAGCAGTCCTGCAAAAGCCGGTTTCTAAACTAAAGATTTCCAAGGATGAGTGTAAAATCCCCCCCCCATTTTGCTTTTCACCAATAAAGCAAATTATGCTGAATTTCTTTTCTGCCGGAAAAAGGATGAAGAAGTTGTTCAAAGTCCATTCAATCTCCTTAATCAAAGAGGGTTATTATTCATAAGCAACCTACCGAGAATATTTCAAATAGCTTTCAAGGAATACGGGAATTGGACTTAATTCGCTTGGGATTAGAAGAATGATATTTTAAGAGGAGAGGAAAAAAACTTGGGTGGTTTGGATGCCTCACAAATCTGAAATCATTTGATAAAACAAAGTATAATAAAACTAGGATTTGTAAATAAGGAAGGAAACATGCTGAAGAAATATGGAAAAATCAGAAAATAAAAATAACAAGAGTTGCAGGAACTTGACAAGTCCTCTTGATTCCAGGGAGCGTTAAAGAGCTTATTCCGCAGTCATGTTCTGACACTAAGGTAAGTCCCTCTCTTTGGACTACTGAGGAACTGAATGAGAAGGACAATCCACAGAGAGCAATAAAAGACCAAGCTGTTTGGAAGTCAAAGGGCATCATCCAACTTAACAGAATAACAGAGCTGGAAGGGACCTTGAGGTCTTCTAGTCCAACCCCCCTCTCAAGCAGGAGACCCTACACCATTTCAGACAAGTGGCTGTCCAGTCTCTTCTTAAAAGCCTCCAGTGATGGAGCTCTTCTTCTCAGCTCGAAATTCAGTTAGTGTTCGATCATTTTGTTCTGCTTTCTTTGGGGGGAAGGGAGGGGAGGGGGAAAAAGAGAGATGGGACAGAGAAAAATATTCACGACAGCTGCCAGGTCCCCTCATCGAGAAGAGGACCTGCTCATCACGTTTGTGTCACCCGTCGTAATTGCTGGCAAATGCTGGAAAGGTTTCATCAAGCATGCCTGATCGATTGCAAAGCCATAAATATGTTTCTCCAGGGCTTCCCAAAATACTATTGATAAGAACAAGGCAAAAGAAAAATTAAGCTTTCTTTCCGTTTCCATAGCTTTAAAGATTTTCCTACTTTCATCTCTCTCAGTGTAAGAAGCACGGTTTACAACAGGGTGTCCAACCTTGGCAACTTGGCAAGGCTGGCTGGGGAATTCTGGGAGTTGAAGTCCACAAGTCTTCAAGTTGGCAAGGTTGGAGACCCTGCTTTGTAAGTTAACACAGAGGTTCTTCCATTTTAAATTGAAATGCCTAAAAAAACAGCTTAGAAAGTAGCAGCTTTGAGCACCTAACAGCCGTACTGTTCCCTCCCTTTGACAGAACAGGCAGAAAGAGACAATAAAACATGGATCTGTTTATGAAGCGTCACCCTGGATTGTAGCTGCCCCAGGTTTAACCCAGAAATTCAAACATTTTCTGATGGGAAATACCGAGACTTTTACAGGAAGAGAGACCAGAGTGCCCATATGCCAGTGCTCTCCATAGGCAACGTGCAGAGACCATCAACAACTCAAGAGGCTGGATGTGTAGAAGTAAGTACTCTAAAAACATTGTTTTATTAGTTGTAGTAAAATAAAATACACAAAACCTGCTCCAAGTCTACATCATTATATAGTTAGTGAACACCACAGATATCGTTTCAAAGGTTCTGGTTGCCTGAAGTACATTTATTTTAAATGTGTATCTACAATATATAGAGATAGGCAAATTATATTTATGTATCTAGAGTAAGCTAGGGAAGAGATGGGTTTGGGGTTACAAAAGACATTTTGAAAGGAAAATGTCCCTTTATTGTGCATTAAAATATCTCTGTCCCCTTACTGGTCTATTTATAAATATATAAATTAAGTCCCAATACGACTATTTGAACTTTGCATTACCTTCTCCATGGTTTGTAGCATTTCAACCTCAGAATGTAATTTAGCAGTTTGTTTGCACAATTTAGAGGACTGCAGCCCAGGTTGTGTACCTCCTGGGCTGCACTCAAATGGCTTGATAAAGTCACATATCCCAGGTCCCAAGTTAACCAACTTAGAAAAAGGAATTATGTTAACAGAAGGCATGAAAAGGCACCAGGATTTAAAAAGCACCGGCATTCAAAAATGTTGGTCGGATGCCCACGACAACAGGTGATGGTGTCACTTCTCAGGGCTCACCTGTGTCCCAGGAACAAAAGACAACTGCGACGGATGAACAGAACTACATGCATGCATTGAAAAACCCATTTATTCTTTCAACTGCAGGAGTTTCATGCCAGGTCCAGAATGAGGCAAAGGAATGAGGGAAGTGGCGGGGATCGGTTCTTAAAAGCCAGAATTCAAGGCTTAGCACAAAAAGGGGGGGGGGGGATGAGAATTCTGTTTTGTTTTATTCAGTCACAATGTAAATCTCTCCCATCCCATACCTACCACCCCGTCTCACTCTCTCTCGCACAACACAAATACACACACACACACACACTTTGGATATCAGTGAAAAAAAATACCTCTCTTGGCCCGCTTCTTGCTTTTTCACTTCTTTTTTTACAGCATCAGCCTGTTAAAAAAAAGTATAACGTCGTTGTCAAAGCATCGTTTGACACCATTCTACATAGTTGAACGTTCTACAGAGAAGTGGGGAGGGGGAAAGCAGTGAGCGTGAGAAGCAGCAGATAGCACATTCTTCGAGGCTTCTCCAAGATCATCCTTGTCCAGCACCTGCAAGGAGGGGTTGCCACGCTGGCAGAAGCTTAGTTGGCAATGTGACCAGAATTGGGGTGGGGAACAAGGAGTGCCCGTTTCCTATCGAAAGGGAACTTGGGAAACAAAATAGATTTGGGTTTTTCCTTGAGTTGCCAACATGGCATCGGCAATAAATTGGAACTTTGGTGAACCTTTTGCCGTGGACTCTGATTTCTGCTCGATTACTATTTGGAACCTTGACAGACGTGACTGTCTAAATGGAAAAAGCTGGAAAATCATTGGACATTGGTTAACAAATCCTGGTTATAAATTCTGCAAGCTACATTCCATTCTACCCTCACTTGCAACCCTGCCCAGATGGCAAATTTCCAGCCAGCTATTCCTCAATCATCCTTCACATGGCAACAAAAAAAAACCCACCTAACACCTGTATACCAACACGCTGACATTAAAAATTACAAGCATTCTCTGCGTTCGGAGCCATCCTGAATACGTAGGGCTGCCAACTAATTCAAGTCAAAGAGGCTAAATAAATGAAGATGACTTACAGCTGTAGGTTCTATTCTGGGCGAGCGCGAGACAGTCAACTCCACTTCTCCCAAACTGTAAGGATACCTTTTTAAGAAGCGACACATGGACGCTGCAGACTCGGCACTGTTCAGCTGGAAAATGGCCTTCAAAATTCAAAGGGGCAGAAAATCAACATGGATGGAAGGACCTGAATTGGTAGCAAAGGCTGCATTTCTCCCAAGGGAACCTGGAAGGGGACAACTGCCTTCCCATCAGCCCCTGGAAAAGAAGGCTTTGCGTGGGTCTGAGGTGGCTCTTTAAAGACCAGTGCAGTTTTTCCAAGTTTTTAAAAAAGTTTTTAAATACTCCCCCAACCTGATGAGGAGCGTTCCTTGAAGCTGAGGGACAGACTATACCAGTAATCCTCGACTTACAACCACTCATTTAGTGCAGGGGTGTCAAACTCACGTCATCACGGCGGCGTCACGTGACGTATCAGGACTTTTCCCCCTTTCACTAAACTGGGCATGTGGGTGGCCTGGCGTGATGCATCCGGCCCGCAGGCCGGGAGTTTGACAGCCCTGATTTAGTGACTGTTTGATGTCATAACAACACTGAAAAACGTGGCTTATGACCCCTTTTCACACTTACGACAGTTGCAGCCTCCTTGTGGTCACGTGATCAAACTGTGGACGCTTGTATTTATGATGGTTATAGGGTCCTGGGGTCATGAGATCCCCTTTTGAAAAACAAAGTCCATGGGGAAGCCAGATTCACTTAACAACCATGTGACTAACTTCACAACTGCAGTGATTCACTTAACAACTGTGGCGAGAAAAGTCATAAAATGGGGCAAAACTCACTTAACAGCAATGGCAATTGTGGGCTCAATTGTGATTGTTATCAAGACAGGCTATTCTGAAAGGGTGAGCTCTGCTATTGCCAGGCAGAAAAGAGCCGGACCGTACATATTTATTGCTAAAAGCCCATGCACACAGGAAATCTTCTCAACTCCTGGTTGGCGCCTGCTTGGAGTCCGATATGGATCAATGGAATTGGAGGGGGGGGGGGTTTGGACTTAAGTCAGTTTATGGCTACGTAGGGATTCTAGGCTGATTCCCCTCTTCACTCCGCCTCCTTTCTCCTACAACTATTGGGCTCTCCTTTGTAGAAAGGAAGGGTCACCTTGTTCTTGTTAGTTATCACCATGTAATGATCCACTCGTCCAAAGCGAAGGCCGACGCAAAGGATCTCAAGCTCGGAGTAGCCCTCATCTGGCAGGTTGCCCAGATGCACAAACTGGGTGTACAGTGTCTCCGTGTTCACCTGGTGGAAAGGAAAGGTGAGTACATGAAATGGGCAGGGGGTCCTTAATGCGACTCAACTGATCCTTTCAAAGACTCCTTCCTCAGTATATAATCAACAGCCCAACCCTATTTCCCACCTTCCTTGGTAGCACATGGCTGAATGGGAATCTGCCGCTTCTCTCAACTCTTTTCCGTGATTAAAGACGTTACTGGCTATCATGACTAAATTATTTTTGAAGTTGTACCGAGCCAGAAGACGCTCTACACTACACTGTCCAGCATAAGTTGGTATGCTAGATTTCCTACTGCCTATATCCATACCATGCAACATTCTTGGACAATTACATTTTTAATTGATACTTTCCAGACACATGCATTCTTCACAAGAGATGGACTATTTCATAGTCCAAAAAAGAAGAATCTGTTTTGCTATTTTTATAACCCCTTTCTCTATCCCAAGGGCCCAGACTGAATAACAACAACATATTAAGGAACAATTCTTGTTACTTACACTTGGATTTGCATCTTTAATCATCGCAGTAAATATAACTTCCTAAAAAGAAAGGGCCAAGAAAATTTAGGCAATTAGAAGACGGCGTTTATCAATTGACAAACTCTCCCTTAATCACCCATCTTCTGCTGGCAATCTCCTTAATTTGTCTTCCGGAACCAATTCAGGGTACTGGCTGTCACCTTCAAAGCCCTCCTTGACCTGGGACTAGGTTTTTTGAAGGACCCTTTTCCCCAGTGACATCCATCTACCTGACTCACCGGAGTGGGGAGGCAGGAGATGTTACTAGTCCTCTCTCTTAAGGAAGTTCATCTGATGGGACCAAAAAGAAGGGCCTTCCCTGTGGTGGCTCCGTCCCTGTAGAACATCATCCCTGCAGAGGTAAAATTGGCTCCTACTTTGATACTCTTTGCTAAGAACCTGAAGGTGTGGGTCTGCCAAAGGCCTTGGGGACCCCAGGCTGATACAGAGCCCAACAAGTGGCTCATTTAAATGTTGTCATCAGAGGGCCATGGGGGAGTACTTTTTTAAATTCATCTTCTATTGGGCTTTCCTGTAAGTCACTGAGAGCGAGTTGGTTGGCCATATAAATTTTTTTAAGATACCTTTTTCCATACCTTTCCCTCTCACTCACTTTCCCATTTTCCTGGGATATTTGCTACTCCCCAAGAGTACCACAATGTACAACTGTTGAAAGAAGCCCGGAAGCCTTACTGGATAGTTAGGAGCCGCCAAACAATTCTGTCCTCTTCAGTTGTTGCAATTCACTAAACCGAACTAGATATTTAGGAGCAAGGAGGGAATTTGATAACAAAGAACCTTCTAGTTCTGCCTTCCTCAACGTAGTTTTCTATTGATATATGTAAATCCTTAGCCACTTTTTGTTTAGTTTATTCTTCAACAACCATTTAAGAACAGTCGCCTTGTGGCAAGATGACCGGCAAATAAATTTAATAAATAAAATTTACTGACCTCATTTAGATCCTTCAGCTCAGGGACCAGAGAAATGCAGAGCTGGTTCTTTTCCACCCACATTGGGAAGCAGGTATAAAATTTCACCATGGAATCTGCAGATTTGCGACTTATTTCTACATATGCCTTTAAAAAAACACAACTTTTATCAGTGACCTGAAACCAAAAGACTTCTTTGTTCCAAATGTTGGCACTGGGCAGAAAAATTAATCATTTTCAATCATTAATTAATAAAGAAAGAATGAATGAATGAATGGACAAATATATCTTTTGTTCAGTACCTTCTTATGCGAAGACACAATTAAAATATCTTTAACTTTCCCAAAGGGCTTGGTTAAGTTTCGGATCTCTTCCAGACTGAGCCCGGTCTCGGGGAAACTGGAGATCATCACGACACACATCTCTTCTCCATCCTGGAAAAACAGAAACGGCAAATCAGAATGTTTACTGGGAAAGCTGAATATTCTCCTTCCCACCTTCAGGACCCACGAGGAACCCCCTGGAATTTTCTCTGGGTGCTGCAAAGCTGCTCAGAGTTGCCTTGAGCAGCGAGATGGAAGGGAGACCAATAAATCTGATAATTGGTTTTTTAAAAGGCCAGCCTTCCTTCTCCTGCCCTTTTGGCCCAGCAGGGAGGCTGTTGAGGCTTCTCTCTCCTGGAAAAGGGAAAACCTGGCATGGAGGCAGGTAAAATAAATCCTCCCCCCCCCCCCCTTCAAGCCTTTCTCGCCCCAGGAATCCAACCTCAAAATCTGAATCAGAAATTCAGAAAAATAATCCTACGCAACACTTTCTCTTCTGGAATGAGGCAACATTTAAAAAAGAACTTAACGCGGAGTATTAGAACGTTTTGAATGAAGAACTTACAACAGTTTGTTTCGTGATCATTCAAAGTTACAATGGAACTGAAAAAAGTGACTTCTGACTATTTTTCACACTTATGACCTTGCAGCATCCCCATTGTCGTCCCATGTTCAAAATTCAGACGCTCAGCAACTCATATTTATGACGGTCGCACTGTCCCGGGGTCACGTGATCTCCTTTTGCGACCTTCTGACAAGCAAAGTCAATGGGGAAGCCAGATTCACTTAACTACCATGTTACTAACTTAACCACTGCAGTGATTCACTTAACAATGATGGCAATAATGGTCGTAAAATGAGGCAAAGCTCACTTAACAGATGTTTCACTCAGCAACAGAAATTTTGGGCTCAATTGTGGTCATAAGTCGAGGACTACCTGTACACAAACGGTTCGAAAATTACTCTAAATAGCTCAATTGTGGAGTTAAGTTATAAATCATGCATTTTGTGCCAGCAAGCTAGGCCCACTCAAGTTCTCCTAGGACCGTGGTGGCGAACCTATGGCACATGTGCCACAGGTGGCACGCGGAGCCATAGCAAATGGCACGCAAGCGTTGCCCACCGGCAAACCGGAAGTGCGGAAAAACACACTTCCAGTTTGCCGGTGAGCTGTTTTTTGCACTCCGGAGGGTTCAGGGAAGCTCCCTGAAGCTCCGGAATGCAAAAAACTACAAAACAGAAAAAACCGGAAGTGCATTTTTCCGCACTTCCGGTTTATCCGTTTTGTAGTTTTTTGCATCCCGGGACTTCAGGGAGCTTCCCTGAACCCTCCGGAGTGCAAAAAACAGCTAACTGGCAAACTGGAAGTGCATTTTTCCACACTTCCGGTTTGCCCGTTTCATCGTCCCAGGCTCCGGTAAGCCTTTGCGCGGGGGGTGGGGTGGGGGTGTGCGCATGCGCAGGGGGCAGCATAGGGCGGGGTGTTGTGCGCATGCATGGGGGGAGGGAATGGGTGTGGGCACGCGAGCGCGCGCACCCCCCCTTTTTGGCACGCGAACCTAAAGGTTCGCCACCACTGTCCTAGGACATTCAAGATTTTCTCCAGTGGGGGTTCTACTTCTTTTCACTTATTACCACTGAAAGACATTCCTGCCTCTCCTCTTTGGGGAAGGGAAGGTTGGGACCCAGTTATCTCCTACGGATGGTCACCATACTGAGCTGGGATAAAATATGGGGGTGTTTTAGGATTCAATGTTAAGGAGAGCTAGGACTACAAGCCAGCCGGAAATGAGAGTGGCTCAGTTTAAGGCACAGGTAGTCCTCAGCTTACAACTTGAGTTGAGCCTTGAATTATGGTTCTAAGTCATTGTGGTCATTGAACAGGTCACCATGTGACCGCAACCAATTTTACAATTCTCAAACAAACACCATGATCATTAAGCGAACTTATTGTACTCAGTGGGGTTTTACTGGCTGGAAACCAGAAGCAAACCGGCAAAAAAAAAAAAGTCATAAATCATGGGCAGGTGACTGCTGCAAACAGCTGTAAATGTGGATCAACTGTCCAGTGCCCAAAATGAGATCACGTGACCATGCCCCCCCCCGTGCGTCTGGAAAGGAGAATGGGTTGGCCACAAGGAAGGAATGCCGGGTCTCCTGGCTTTGGGGGGGGGGGGGGACTTTCCCACTTTGAAGAAAGAAAGAGAGTAAGTTACCTTGCCGGAAGATTCAACTGCTTCAGGACTCTCAACAGCTTCTGACTTATCTGCAATTTTTTTAAAAAGAGATTTTTGTTAATTAACAATTCTTACTGGTTGAAGAGACAGAGCTATCAAGAATCCAGGCTCCTTTGGGAAAGCGCGGACTCATTCTTATATTCTGCTCATTCTGTAGCTGTGTTTCTCAACCGCAGCAACTTGAAGGGGTGTGAACTTCAACTCCCAGAGTTCCCCAGCCGGAATTCTGGGAGTTAGAAGTCCACCTATCTTAAAAGTGGCCAGTGTTGAGAAACACAACTCTATAGAACTAGGGTTTGTTACTACCCTTTGCTCCCTTTTAAGGTGTGTGGATTTCGATTCGCAGAACTGCTGGCTAGGCAAGTCCACAAAACTTCAAGTTGCCAATGAAGAAAACCATACTTACAGAGACGTTCCTCTCCCCCAACCCCCATGGAAAAGTATTTGCATGCCCACCCACCCCTGCTACCCCCACCCACCCAGAGTGCCTGAGGGGTGGTGTCCCAAACCTCGTGCTGTCAGTGCACAAAGCTCAGCCCAAGAGAACCCACCGCATCTGCCAGCTGCATCTCTTCTCGCAGAGAGAGGCAGGCAAACTCACAACCGCGTTTTCACCCACTGCTACCCAATCTGTCTGTCCCTCCCTCCCTCCCTCCCCACCAACCAACTGAGACTCAAAAGGTAGGTGGTCCCGGCCATGTTTGCAGGGGCCTAGAGAGACAACGCCCCCTGCCGAGGGGGGCAGAGGGAGCAGCTCTGAAGCTCCGGGAGGACCAGCCTAAGAAAGCTCCCAGTTGAGGAAAGGATACCTGGAGCGTCGGCTGGTTTGCTGGCTTCCTTGCCCTGAGATTCTCCGGCTTGGCTGGGCTCCCCAGCATTCTGCTCCTTGGGAGGCTCCTTGGATTCGGCTACTTTCTTGGCCTTGAGGGGTTCTTTGGCGTCTGACTCCCCCACTTTCTTGGGTTCTGCAGCCTTCTTAGCCTTGGATTCTCCAGCTTTCTTGTTTTCTACGGCCTTCTTGGTCTTCAGAGATTCTCTGGCCTTGGCATCCGTGGCCTTCCTGGCCTTCAAAGGTTCCTTTGCTTTGCATTCCCCCGTCTTCTTGCTCTTCACCACTTCCTTGTCCTTGGGGTCTGCGGCTTTCCTGGTCTTCGGCTGGTCTTTGGCCTTGAGATCAACGGATCTGGCCTTGGGATCAACAGATCTGGCCTTGGGATCAACGGATCTGGCCTTGGGATCAACGGATCTGGCCTTGGGATCAACGGATCTGGCCTTGGGATCAACAGATCTGGCCTTGGGATCAACAGATTTGGCCTTGGGATCAACGGATTTGGCCTTGGGATCAACGGATTTGGAGGAGTCGGCAGTTTTTTTCATCTTGGGAGGATTTTTCCCTTCTTCCACAGATGCCGGGTCAGCCGCATTGTTCTCTTTTACGGTGCTGGGTTTCTTGCTATCTGTAGCTTTCTTGGCTTTTGCAACTACCTTGGTCTCCCCGCTTTTGACAACTTTTCCAGGTTTCTTGATATCAGTTTTAGCTGTGGTCAGATAAAGCACTGGTTGTTATGGTTACAGAGATTCTTGGGACAATGCCATTAAATCACCACTATTTTTCATACTTGGCAACTTTAAGATGTGTGGACAGGACAATTCTGGGAACTAAAGTCCACGCATTTTAAAGTTGCCATGTTTGAAAAAGCTTGCATTAAATATCTATTGATGGAAGCATGGTCTGGTAAGATTAAAATATCCACCATAAAAATATAATATGCTGCTCAGAGGGAGAGGCAACCTGGAGCTAAGGAGGGATTTCCTGATAGTGAGAACAATTAATCAATGAAGCAGGTTGCCTCCTGGATTGTGGGTGCTCCATTGCTGAAGGTTTTCAAGAAGAGACCGGACAACCATTTGTCCAGGGTGGGTATAAGGCAGGGGTGTCAAACTCGCGTTGTCACGTGACATATCTGGACTTTCCCCCCCTTCGCTAAACCGGGCAGGGCGGGGCCAGCACGTGACGCATCCGGCCCACGAGTTTGACACCCCTGGTATAAGGTCTCCTGTCTTGGGCAGGAGGTTGAACCAGAAGACCCCCAAGGTCCCTTCCAGCCCTATGAATCTATGATTTTCTTCAAGACAATCCCTTCTTACCAATAACAAAATCAAACATCAGCAAAACGAACCACTCCTGCAAATTTGCAATAGTGGCGAATATCTGTAGCTCGGGTGTAGAGTTAGGGTGAAGGTTATTAAGAGCTTATAAGCAGAACACCAACACTGGCATTCCCTAAACTTTGCTGAAGATGTTACCTAGCCTGGTAATAAGACGTTCGGAGACCAACCCACAAGCTCAGAGAACGAACCTCCACCCTCCCTTCTGCAAATGTTGGCCACTCTGTATTTCTCCAAAAAAAGTCTTATCCTTAGCACTCTGCAGGATCGGCCTCCCCAAGTACAGCTCCTACCCATCTCTACCCAGCCCGCTTTGGTTTCAGCCCATTTCCAAGCAGCCCACAGTCACCAGGTTGCTTGGTTTGGGTCTAAAAAACATCAGACATCCATCTCTAATTTTGGGGTTGAAGATTCAGGAAAACACACAGACACACACAGACTAGCTTAAAAAATGAAAAACTCACAGGCAGAAGACAGCGAAGTAACTTTTTTCACCCCAGATGAAACTTGCTCTTTCCTAAAAAGAAGAAAATAACGGTTGAATTCATTTCCATGCACCCTCTTGGAAGCTCATGTCCAAAAGCTGATTGGGAGCATTTGGGAGTCCAGAATAGCTAATGGTCTTACTTATTATTCGGGGCAGAATCCTTGGTATTCTGAGCAACTTTCTTCTCGTTTCCTTTGCTCTGAAAATACAAGAAAGTGATGTTTAGGCTCTGCAAAAAAAATGCAGCTGCTTGTTTTGAATTTAATAATGTAGTATTTTGAGAAGGTGCCCCTTGATTTCTGCCAAAACATCACAAAAAAAAAAATCTCACCTATTCATTCATTCTGTAGGAAATCAAAAAGCAACTCTTGGATTTTTGACAGCTAAGCCAATCAAAGCAGGGCTGGGCAACTATGGCTCCTTGATGACCTTTCATGGACTTTCATGCTGGCTCAGGAATTCTGGGAGTTGAAGTCCAGCTGCTCACCCCTGCTCTATACACATAGTTCTTGACTTACAAACACAACTGAGCCCAACATGTCTACTGTTAAAGAAGACAGTTAAGTGAGTTTTGACCCATTTTATGACTTTTCTTGCCACATTTGTTAAGTGAATCACTGCAGTTGTTAATTTAGGGACACAGTTGTTAAGTGAATCTGGTTTCCCCATAGACTTTGCTTTTCAGATGGTTGCAAAAGGGGATCCTGTGACTCCGGGACACAGCAACCATCATAAATATGAGTCAGTTGCTAAGTGTCCGAATTTTAATCACGTGTCCACAGGGATACTCCAATGGTCATAAGTGTGAAAAATGGTCGTCTCTTTTTTCAGTGCCTTTGTAACTTGAAACAACCATGAAAGGAATGGTTCTTAAGCCGAGGACTCCCTGTACAAAGCTAAGCTGCAACCCAGCACTGCTGTGGGATGCTTATCCTGATGAGGGATCTGGCATTCTGATCCCCTTTCCAATCAGGAACCGGAAAGCACAAACGGGCAGGCTTTCCAGTTCTGCTCTCTTCTGAGTAACAGAAGCCACCGAATTTGACACGGAGGCGCTAAGAAAGGCCACCTGGAGCTATTAACCGTGCAAACAGCCCATTTGGGTTCTGTTGCAGCCAAAGAGACCACCCCCTTCAGGAAAAACTCCCCCCTCCCAGCAAGTGGGAAACGCATAAAGCTTAAGAGTAAATACAGACAGGATGTGAACAATGTGCCAGAGCAAAAGCATCTGCAATTCCATGCAAGGAAAATGAACTATAAATGTAATACTTTGTATGTTTTTAAATGGTAAGACCCTGAAAAGGGAAGGAGGAACAAGGGAATGGCCAAGCAAGATTTCACAAAGTTCATTCTTGGTGCAGGTTGCCTTCGACTTAGAACCGTTCATTTAGTTCTTTGGAGTTACAGCGGCATTTTTTTTTAAAAAAAGTGACATATGACCATTTTTCACACTTATGACTGTTGCAGCATCCCCATGGTCACGTGATCAAACTTCGGATGCTTGGCAACTGACTCAATATTTATGACACGTGCAGCCTTCTGGGGTCCTGTGATCCCCCTTTGCAACCTCCTGACAAGCAAAGTCAAGGAGAAAGGGTGTTGACTTACCTGATACACCCGTTCTCGTAGAGTTTGAACTAGCATTCAGATAGGGTTGTTCTCGGCCAATCACAACGAGGACCGAGTCTGTCAATCAAAATCCACTTCCTTCCACCATCTTGGCCATGCTTCCCAGTTAGACGAAGCCGGAATGACAGACTCGACGTGGAAGTTCAACTCATGAAAGGCAAAACGTTAGCAAGGAAGACAAAGAAATACTCCAACTCCAGACTGCGAAACAGTGAACAGTTTAATGAAACATTGGAAAACACAAGTCACAGGAAAAAACGAAAGAGTCAGTGAAAAACTTTCATAACCGGGTGGGGCTGAATGCTAGTTCCAACTCTACAAGAACGGGCGTATCAGGTAAGTCAACACCCTTTCTCCCTAGGACAGTGATGGCGAACCTTTTTTTCCTTGGGTGCCGAAAACACGTGCTCGTGCGCTGTCGCACACGTGCGAGTGCCCACACCCATAATTCAATGCCTGGGGAGGACGAAAACAGCCTCCCCCGCCCCCCCAGAGGCCCTCTGGAGGCTGGAAATGGCCCATTTCCCAACTTCCGGTGGGTCCAGTAGGCTTCCCTGGAGCCTAGGGAGGGAGAAAATGCCCTCTCCCGCCCCCAGGGAGGCCCTCTGGAAGCCGAAAACACCCTCCCAGAGCCTCCGTGTGAGCTGAAAATCAGCTGGTCGGCATGCACATGCGCGTTGGAGCTAAGCTAGGGCAACGGCTCGCGTGCCGGCAGATATGGCTCCGCGTGCCACCTCTGGCACCCGTGCCATAGGTTCGCCATCACTGCCCTAGGAGGTTGGAACTAGCATTCCGATAGGGACATACCAAAGCCTAATCAAGTCCCTAGGGTGGGCCTAGTCCTATACCTATCCTGCAGAAGGACCTGTCAAGTTAAGGGGTGAACCACCTGTTGTAATACCCGTCTCCCAAAGGCAGCTTCAGCCAAAGCAAAGGAATCAATTTTGTAATGACGGATAAACTGTGTTGGAGACGCCCAAGTTGCCGTCCTACAAACCTCCTCTAAGGAAGCCTGTGTCCTCCACGCCGCTGAGGCTGAAGCGCTGCGCATGGAGTGTACCGTGATGTTGTCTGGAACTGGGCGGCCCGCCAAGGAATAAGCCTTGGTAATAGCTGCCCTGATCCATCTGCCCACGGTGGAAGGCGATATCTTGAGACCCATATACCGGGGCAGGAACCCAACTAGCAGTGCTTCCGATTTACAGAAGGAAGCTGTACGAGCAATATAAATCTTAAGAGCTCTTCTAACATCTAGAGAATGCCACACCCGTTCTCGTGGGTGCCTAGGGTTTGCACAGAAGGACGGCAGAACCAGCACTTGAGAACGGTGAAACATTGAATTAACTTTTGGTAAAAAGGACGGATCTAGTCTAAGTACCACCTTATCAGAATGGAACACACATAAATCTTTGCGAAGGGAAAGGGCGGACAATTCCGAAATGCATCGAGCCGATGTAATTGCTAACAAAAAGGCAACTTTGTAGGACAAATGACTGAGACTAGCCTCCCTTAATGGTTCATAAGGAGGGCCCGTTAGTGAGTCCAGTACCAGAGGTAGGTCTCATGAAGGGAAACGATCACCACAGGAGGGCTGATGTTCGAAACTCCTTTCAGGAAGCCATGCACAGTGGGGTAGGTCGCTAGGGATGGGAAGGAGTCACATGACAGAACTGACGACAAGGCCGCGACCTGCCGTCGTAAGGTGTTGGGGGAAGAGTCCCATGGACAACCCCTTCTTGAGGAAACAAAGAACCTTAGGGATGGGAACCCTGAGCGGGGAGATGCCCTCCAAGCACACCAATCACAGAAGGCCTGCCACGTAGCCTGGTAAATGCAAACAGTGGCAGGACGTCTAGAGGCCAGGATGATGTCAAATTATTTATTTATTATTTATTTGGCAGTTTTTCTATGCCGCCCTACTCCCTCAGGACTCAGGGCGGCGTACAACATTTTATGAAATGAAATGATCTCTGTGTCGTACCCTTGAAGGCGGAGGGATTCCCGCTCAACCGCCATGCGGTTAGTTGGAGCCATCAGGAGTCCGGGTGGAGAACCTCCCCCTGACTGAGCAGATCCCGACGAAGTGGCAGCCTCCATGGAGGGGCAGTGGAAAGAAACTGTAGGTCGCCAAACCAAACCCGCCGAGGCCATGCGGGGCCACCAGAACCACCTCGGCAGAATGTTGCAACATCTTTTGAATGACCCTGGGAAGTAAGGGAAGGGGCGGAAATGCATACAAGAGACCCTTGGGCCAAGGAGTCCGTAGGGCGTCGGTCACTTCCGCTCCCGAGGATGGGAACAGGGAGAAAAATCGAGGGAGCTGTGAATTCTGTGGAGTTGCAAACAGATCAATTAGGGGTAAACCACATTCAGAAGTGATAGCTTGGAACACATCTGGGTGTAAATGCCCCTCGGTCTGATCTATCACCGAGCGGCTAAGCCAGTCTGCCTGCTTGTTGGCCTCCCCAGAAATATACTCAGCTGTAATTGACAGGAGTTTTTCAGCCCAGAATCCTAACCGTAAGGCCTCCCTGAGCAAGGCCGCTGAGTGGGTACCGCCCTGTTTATTCACATGTGCCTTAGTGGTAACATTATATGTCAAAATCAGAACATGTGTCCCCATCACTTCCTTATGGAAATGTTTGAGGGCAAGGAAAATGGCTCTGAGCTCTAAGACGCTGATGGGATAGCTGGCCTCCTCCCTAGACCAGAGGCCCTGGGCCAGCTGACCTCCCGCGTGGGCGCCCCAGCCCTGAAGGCATGCGTCCGTGGTGATAATGATCCTGTCTGGGGGCAGGAAGGAAGTCCCCTGAGAGATAGAGGGGGAAGTCCACTGTCACGATGTGGACATTGCCAGTTGAGCATCTCTACTATTTCTAGGTTTATTGTATTTTCTAATCAAGCAGACATGTGATATGTTTTACTACGCAAGTGTACATTCCAGGAGTCTCCTCCTTTCCTTCTTCTCCTGTGAACCTCGCCCGAGGCAGACGTGAATTCTTAGCTGAGAAAATGTAGCTTATTTAAGGTTTATATTCTTTTGTTACTTTTGTACTGAAATAAATGTTTTATTGATTAGAACTGAATCTCGGTTTTATTTTCTAAGTAAGAATGACTTCAAAGAAGCAAGATCCAATATCACCTTTTTGATAGGAAAATTCCTATCCGTCATCCACCAGCCAAGAGACCGTTTCACGGAGGCCGGGAGAGAGACCTTGGATAGGGAGGTTCCCCTGCCCGCCTTCTGAAGTGGCAGCAGGAACCACTGAAGCTCCCTGGCATGTCATCGTGCCCAAGGCACAATATCTAAACAAGCTATCATCTTTCCCAAGAGCGTCACTAAAACAGCGATAGGAATTGAAGGGGCTCTGATAACTTCTGCGGCCAGATCCCGAAGGCTGGTCTGCCGCTCTTGGGAAAGATAAACCCTGCAGTCCAGGGAGTCTATGATAGTTCCTAGATGAAGGATAGAGTTGGAGGGAGTTAGACAACTCTTGGCCCCATTCACTGAGAAACCATGGCGGTGAAGAATGTCCAGTGCTACCTGGAGATGTTGGGTCGCCAGAGACCGCGACGACGCTTGAAGTAGGATATCATCCAGGTAGCACTGGACCCTGACACCCCTAGATCGGAGGTGAGCTTCCAAGGCCGCAAGGACCTTGGTGAACGCTCTTGGGGCCGAAGAGAGACCAAATGGGAGTGCCCTGTATTGGTAATGATGGCCTGCAAAGGAAAAACGAAGATATTGTCTATCTTCTGGTCTAATAGGGATGTGTAAGTATGCCTCGGTTAGGTCTAGGGACGCCAAAAAATCCCCCCCCCCCCCCCCGATGAACACCTCTCAATAGGGAACGGAGAGACTGCATTTTAAATTTGCGATACTTGATGTATCTATTAAGGCGCTTGAAGTCTAGAATCAGACGCCAGTCCCCGGAAGACTTAGGCACAAGAAATAAAATGGAATAAAAACCTAGGCCTCTTTGTTCTATGGGAACCGGCTCAACAGCTCTGATAGCCACCAGATGTTGCACCGCTTGTTCCATAAACATCCTCTTGGTCTTCATCTTAGATAGAGGGCACGGGATGAAACAGAAGGGGGGTTTAACAATAAACTCAAGGGATAACCCATGGAGAACTGTCCTTCACGAAGTGGGAATTAATCTCACAGAGGCGCAATAGATCTTTCTCCCGGAATTCAAATATTTAGAAATAAAGCCGAAGTTTAAAAGTCTAATTAAAATATTTATTTTGGTACAAAAACAATAAATTCTGATTGTTTACATCTCTGCTATAAAATGCAACTTTCTCAGTCGAGAGCCAAGTCAAGAAGGGAAGAATGGAAATTTTGGAATGCACACATGCGTACAAAGAATATTATATCACGTGGTAGGAATGTACCATCATAATAGATAGGGATGCAGCTCCCTGCATTTACATACAACCAACAATAATCACACCGTGACAGTCCTCCTAACCCAGGCGTTCTGAGTTTTCTCGTCCCTCCCACGCATCTGCAAAGGACAAGAGTCTCCCCCCTGTGGGCAGGTCCTTCGCCTCCTCACTTAGAACGTCGAGGAAAACGAGATCCCCTCCCCTGAAACGGGCGTTTGAAGGGCCTTCCCCTGGCGGATCTATCTGGGAAATAAGACCTCGCCCCACACTGACCTGGGGTTCGGGAAGAACTGGAACCCTGGTCAGCCTGTCGAAAGGGCTGCCTGAAATAGGGGGTCTGGCGGAAAACCCTTCTCTTAGTGAAAGAAGGGAGCACCTTTTGGCCGTCCTTTGACTCGATCAGAATCGGGTCCAGGATTTCCCCAAATAATAACTGTCCCGAAATGGGTTTGAGAGCCAGCTGCCACTTTTGGCGTACGTTGGCTGACCAGTTACGGAGCCAATTGACTCTGCGTCCCACAGTTGATGCAGTCATAGATTTGGCTGCGAATCTGGCCGCTCTGAGCGTGGCATCCGCTGCAAACTGGGTGGCTGCGATCACGTTGTTGAGATCCTGATGAATGCAAAGCTCGGATGGTGGCACCTGTTCTTGTAGATGACGTAGCCACAGCAGGGACGATCTGACAAAGAAGGAGGCAGAGGAAGAAGCGCGAATCGCCCACGCTGCCGCATGGTGAGACTTCAGCAGGACCCGTTCCAGACGACGGTCATCTGGTTTCAACAGCCCTTCTGTTTCCCCTGGGATGGCGTTGGGCGAATGAAGGGATGCCACTGGTACGTCCACGGACGGTGGGCTTAGAAGAGATTCCAGTTCTGTAGCCACGTTGAAAAACTGCTTATCAGATGCAGAAGGCATTGGTCCAGAAGCAGGAGCCGTATACTGCCGCTGCACGTTATCCACAAATAATTGTGGGGCCGGAATCACATCTAGCTCAGCTACCTGCTCAGTAAAAACAGGCTCCTTGGAAGAGTCTCCCGCACCTCCTTTTTGCCCGGCTGAAGGAGCCAGCCCAGCCACATTCCTGGCCTTTTGGAGAAGTGATTTAAATAAGTCTGGGGGGAAAAGGCCTACCGGAGCTGGCTGGTCAGGAGTCAGACCTTTATCTTCGGAAAGAGCTGTGGGATCACATTCCCTCTCTTCCAGGGAAGGCAGTTGGTCGAGCTGGGCGAAGTCATCTGATTGCTCTGCCTCCTGCTCTGGCTCCTGGAACATCTCGAGGGATCCCTGGTTAGGAGACTGAGAGGGAGGAGTTTGAGTAGGCCAATTCATTTGCTGGAACCCAGCAAGACATTGCTGCACAGTGCTGGCAATAATCAATTGGAGGTTAGTGGCATCTATTTGAGCAGAAGAGCCTGCTTGCGCAGGAGAATTTGGGGGAGCTGTTTCTGGAGCCGGAGATGCCATCCCTAGAGGGAGGGAGCGGCCAGAACCCATGGCTGGAATGGGAGGCGATGGAGCCAGTGAAACGGGAGAGAGAATGGGTGGTGCTAGAAGAGGGGAGCTCTGGGCTGCCTCCCCCCAAACGTTGGTGCTGATAAGCGCCCTGGCAGGCGAATCTAGCCTGTTAATGTCCTCTGCTGCTGAATCAGAGGGGCTAATGGGGGGGGCGGATTGTGGGGTGTGCTTTCATGCTGCTTCCCCTCGTGCTTGGTTGCTTTTGAAGAGGCAGATTTAGTCTTACGCAATTTGGGGGCTGTAGCTTGATCAGCTGCCTTAGCTGCCTCCTTGTTCGACTTCTGGGGTCTCTTGCCCGAAGGCCTGGACACAGGTGTGGGGTGAGAGGCCTCCGCCATCTAGATCCCCTGCTCGCGGCACTAAAGAGGGCCTCAATGACTCAGAAGGAAATTAAAAATGGCCACCGCTGTGTTTCCGGCAAGAAAAACCGGCGGGAAAAACTAATTGGAGCCCTCCGACCCGTAGCAAGCTCAGCGGTCGGTTTTTCGAGGCTCTGATCACAATAAGGGGACTCCTGCCGATCTACTGAGGCCAGTGGGGGAGCAGAGAGCCGGACCGGGCTTCCTCGCTGCGCCACAATTCAAACGGGAGGCAACTCCGCCCGGCTGGCTCAGCTGTTTGGCGGCAAGGAAAAAAGCTGTGGCAGTCCCTGATCGCTCCGGCTGATAAGAAAAGCGAATTGAGCGCTTTTGAAACTTTTAGCAAGCCCCCCTCGCTTGCAAGCTGACCAGGGAGTGCAAGCACTATGGTGGTCAGAGGGCCAGGGAAGATCCCCCCTCCCCCCAGGGATCCCGTCGAGGCAGCACACCAGCCTAGCAGGCAATTTAAGTAAGGCAAAAAGGGAGGAAATTAAAAAAAATAAAAAATAAAAACGTCTGTGTTTTCCCACAAAGGGTGGAAAGGAGGAAATATACACTCACAGAAAGTCCATAAGGATTGGAACTAGCAGTCAGGTTGGAGCAACAACGACCACGTCTAACCTCGTGACGGACTGAGTCTAAATTGGGAAGCATGGCCAAGATGGTGGAAGGAAGTGGATTTTGATTGACAGACTCAGTCCTCGTTGTGATTGGCCGAGAACAACCCTATCTGAATGCTAGTTCCAACCTCCTAGGGAGAAAACCACATTCCCTTAACAAGCATGTTACTAATTTAACATCTGCGGGGATTCACTTAACAACTGAGGCAGGAAAGGTCGTGAAATAGGGCAAAGCTCACAACTGTCTCACTTAGCAATACAAACTTTGAGCTCAATTGTGATCGTACGGTGAGGACTAACTGTAGCATCAGGTAGAGTTCACAACTGTATCACAGAGGGACATAGGTGGGTCCCAACCTCTGCTTAAAGAGGACAGCACATTGGTGAATTTAAAATAGTTTGGGAGGAAGACTGTCATAACTCCCGGAATTGAATGTTTGATGGAATTTTAGGCAAAGAAAAAAAACTGTTTTGCATTGCAGCAATTGGAGGAACTATAAAATCTGGAGGCTTGTCCAAATTGCCTTGCTATTAAAGCAGAATTCAAGACAATGTAGAAATATTTTGAACAAAGCCACAAAACTTTCCTTTTCACAACAGATCTCTTCTTACCTGAGTAGGAGCCGCTTTGGGTTTTTCTGCCTTGGGTTTTTCTGCCATGCTTATCTTCACCCGCTTTCCATTAATGAGGACAGGAGAAGTTTCATTGTATTTGACAGCTGCTATTACGGCTTCCTTGTAGTTCATTTCAAGGTAAGCCTAAAGGAAACAAAGTTTCTTATTTAAGATCCTACTCATGTTTTAGTTGTGACATACTAGCTTCCTATTCAAAGAACAAATAACTAGCAATAATTAAAATGCAGCATACAAACATTTAAGTCAAAATGGGAATTATTTATCAAGAAAAATGCAAGAAAATATAAAACTAGTATCTAAAATATTAAAGCTGTAACAAGAACAACTAAAAAAGTAACAATTATGGGGTCTTTGATGCTCTCTGAGCTTGGCTGTTTTCTTGCAGACGATCTACTGGAGCTGAGATGGCGCAGTGGTTAAATGCAGCACTGCAGGCTACTGCTAGTTCAGCAGTTCAGCTGTTCAAATCTCACCGGCTCAAGGTTGACTCAGCCTTCCATCCTTCCGAGGTGGGTAAAATGAGGACCCAGATTGTTGGGGGCAAGATGCTGAACTCTGTAAACCGCTTAGAGAGTGCTGTAAAGCACTATGAAGCGGTATATAAGTAAAGTGCTATTGCTATTTTCATTACCCAACTAGGTCACATCATCAGGGCTCGGACGGTCCTTGCTTTCGTATCTTCCATTGTTTTGCTTATTTTTTACCTTTTTTTGCATTTTTAAATTTTGTGTAAAACTGTTTACCCTGAAAGTGAACAGCCTACATTTGCTATGTATGCATTCAACAAATACAAACAATCTTGAATTTTCCTGTGGTAATATAACCATTCTAACATATCCACCCTAATGTATCTTTGGAAGAAGAAAAAAAGTGCATTTCAGCAAATTTAAACATATTAGAAATGTAAGAAGCTGCTTACCTCCTTCTTACAACGGTTAACTAAGATGTCACTAACTTTTCCAAAAGGCTGGACTATTTTCTTAATGTCTTGATCTGTAAAACCATCTTCTGGCAAGTCAGATATTTGAAGAATAGTCCCCAAAATCCTGGGTTTACTCCAAAACTGCAAATAATTTTTTTAATTAAATTTACATGATTTCTCACATTTAATCTCTTGTATACAAATACCAAGAAACACAATTAAAAAAAACCAAGCAGTTATAAGCTAACTTAAAAGAACCAATAGCAGGACAACAGTGGTTAAAATCTACAAAGCATATTTTCTAAAAATCCACTGAAAGAACCTCAGACAATATTGATATATTTATCCCAAAGGGGCTTTTTCCAAGAGGCAACTGGACTTTCTGGTTTTGCCTTGAAGGCGTTTCGCTTCTCCTCCAAGAAGCTTCTTCAGCTCTGACTGGATGGTGGGGGATGGAAGGATTTATACTCCTTGCAGACAGCTGGTCATTTGCATCCTTTTAGAGGACCATTGAGGCCACTTGGAGGTTTGTGGTGCAAATGGGTGTGGAGCCTTCTTGAAACTGCTGAAAGAACTGTGTGGCTTAAAAGGTGCCACTAATACGAATGGGACGGGACTATCCCACGAAGACTAAACAGCGTAACCAAATGCAGATAACCCACCTTACTGGCCAGAACATCCGCTTCACTCACTGGCGCTCCCGAAGGCGGTTTCTTAGATTTCCCCTCAGCTGTGGCCTCTTCTTTGCTGGAACCCTGAGGAGCCTCAGGAACCTTAGTTTTACTATCGGAGGAGCTGTGTCGGGAAGGTCCTTCTCTCTTGAAGGGTTTTGGGGAAACTCTAGGGTTTCCGGACTTCCCATCCTCAAAATCAGATGATGCTCTTCTCCCTCCTGAAAAGCCCTGGCCGAAGGCTTGTTTGTGAATGTGCTCAACAATGCGAGGTCCCAAACATTTCATCACCGCTTCCAAGGCCTTATCTGAGGAAGTAAAGAAAGACACCACGAGGCTTTTCAACTGATTCTTCGGCCTTCTTTTATTTTAAAGGCTGGGAGACCTCATTTGAGACGAAACAAGGGGTCCCCAAAATTTTTAGGAACACAGGCAATGAAATAGCAGGAAAATAATCTAAGCAATAATCTTAAAACTCTGAGGGAACAAAATGTTTTTGAAATGAACATAAATTGTATTAAATTTATAAAGATGGGGGGCAACAGACCTGCAAATCCCTACTCTCTTGAAAAGGAGTCACTGGGAAGGGTCTGGAACAGGACCAATCTGGAAAAAATGTGTGGGAAGGGAGGATGTAAGAGGAGACAGACAGTCCCACACATAACGTAGCCCAGGGGTGTCCAATCAAGGCAACTTTAAGACCCGTGGACTTCAACTGCCAGAATTCCCCAGCCAGCGCATAACCAGCAGTGTGCATAGCAGCCAGCAACCTCCTGGGAGCCAGTGCAGCTCATGAAGTAAGAGGGGGGTGGGGGGGAAGTACCCCTGCTCCCGCCTTTGTGGACTCCCATGATGATCTTCCAGATGATCTTCAAGAGAAGCTCTGCGTACAGCTTACCAATGGAGGAGAGTATTTGTAACTCAGCATTGGAATAAGAGGTCCTCCTTGGTGCTCTCTCAGCTCGGTTGTTTTCTTGCAGACATTTACATGACCCAACCAGGGAATGTCATCAGTGCCACTGATGATTGGTGAAGCTACTGATGATGAATGCACTGATGATGTTCCCTGGTTGGGTCATGAAACGTCTGCAAGCAGTAACCAAACTCAAGAGACCACCAAGGACCCCACATACAGCTTATTGCACTAAGCCAACAAAGAGGAGTATGAGGCAAAAGTTAACTCCGTTTCCTCCTTGGCCCAGACCCAAATTGTTGAGTAAATTTTGAGGGATTCCAACTTGTGGTGTGTCTACTTCCATTTACTGTCACGGTTCCGAGTCATGATCCCAGCCAAGTCAGAACTCTGAGACTGGAACTCTTCTCAAAGATTCTCTTTATTGGGTAGATCATATCAGCACGTTCAAATGTGAACCCAACTCTTAAATCTTTCCCGTGGTTCAGTATAATTAAGAGAGTAAATGATTCCCTCCCCCCAAGGGTCACAGATCACATTGCCCAACTGGGTAAATGGCCGGCTCTTCAGGCACTCCTCTCCTTTCTTGCTCAGCACTTGTGGAGATGACCTTGGCTCCACCAGCCTCTGCCTGTGTTGTGTCTAGCACAAACCTCCTATCCTCCCCCACATCTGTGTGGCAACTGCCTCGGCCAGAGTCCTTTTGAAAGTTGACACCCTGTTTTAGTATGTAAAGCGGTTTTTTTTTTAAATGAATGCTCTAAATGTTTGCAGTGAAAATGACTGCATTAGGCCAGCAAGCAATTACATGCCATTTTCCCACTCCAAGGAGTGTACCTAAATACTTTCTCTCTTAAGATGAGCGCTGCCTTTAGTCCAATTTAAAAGGGGATACATTTGGCTGGCTGAAGGCAAACAAGCCTCTATAAACCACCACCTTACCTGGAGATCGAATATATCGTCTGGACCCCCTCTCTCTGCTGGACTCCCTCTCTCTGCTGGACCCCCTCTCTCTGCTGGATCCCCTCTCTCTGCTGGAAGACCTTCGGAATGACGAAACGGGGTTATAAGGTCGCCACGGAGACCTTGACCTGTGTCTGAAATTAGGCAGTGGCCGTGGACTCCGACTTCTTTGCCTGTGCCTGGGACTCCTGGATCGGGACCGAGTTCGACGTCTGCCATGCCCAGAGCTGGAGCGCCTCGAACGCCTGGGGCTAATACTGGCAGAACGCCGCCTGGATGTGCTGTTCTCATTTCTGTCACCCTCTCGTCTGTGGACAAAGAATGATATGCATCACCTCATGGTTTTGGTTTAACGTGAAACTACCCTAATACAGGGAGTCCTCACTTAACACCTATTCGTTCAACGACCACTTGAAATTATGTCAGTGCTGAATAACAAAACAGAGGGACCTTGGAGGTCTTCTAGTCCAACCCTCTGCTCAGGCAGGAAACCCTGTACCATCCCAGACAAATGGTTGTTCGGTCTCTTCTTAAAACCCCCCAGTGATGAAGCACCCACAACTTCTGATGGCTAGCTGTTCCACTGTTTTATTGTCCTCACTGTCTGGAAATTTCTCCTTAATTCCAGGTTGCTTCTCTCCTGGATTAGTTTCCATCCATTGCTTTTTATCCTGCTTACAGGTACTTTGGAGAATAGGTTGAGCCCCTCTTCTCTGTGGCAGCCCCTCAAATACTGGAAGACTCCTGTCGTGTCACCCCAGTCCTTCTTTTCTCTAGACTGGGCAAAGCCAATTCCTGCAACCATTCTTCATGTGTTTTAGCCTCCAGTTCCCTAATCAAGGGGCTTATGACCAACAGCTCAAAGCTCTGGCTGTTGCAGAGACCATACTGTTTATGTGAACGAAGTTCAGCCCCCCCCCATTTACTACCATCTTTTAGTCACCCACCTACCCACTGCCCCCATCACCCAGCCTCGCCCACCACACAGCCCGCTGTACTGCATGCCACTATTGTACCACGTGGGGCCTACCTCATGCTGCCTTCGTTTGTGCCTGTGTGCCACCAAGGCTTCTCTCGCACCCCAGCCAACTGGTCTTGATCCTGCAAACCAGGACCTCCATTTTTCAAGGTAGGCCTGGGGGGGAAAAGGTCCCAGCTGTGCCCTCAGAAAAGCCACTTCCTAGCCAGCTCTTTCTTTTGCAAAAGGAGGTCCTGTCTGGCAGGCAGAGGCTCTGCCTGGAGCACAAACAGAGGCCCTTGCCGGGGCACGAAAGAGGACCTGGTAGCACCACTGGGAAAGGAGGTGCACTTTTGCAACCTTTTCCTGTTACAACTGCCATGCAACCACTGTGATTTTCTTTAATCATTCTTTTTATTAATATGCCATTAATTCACTAAAATGTCTTTGGGATTAAGCAACAGGTCTTGAGTCGCCTGTGAGCGAGTGGACGGCAAATATAAATTTTCCAAACCAACAAACAAATAAACAAACACCATCACATTCCAAGAAAACATCATGTAAGCTACCTTTTTTGTGATGAATG
This sequence comes from Diadophis punctatus similis, assembly GCA_023053685.1. NCBI lineage: Eukaryota > Metazoa > Chordata > Lepidosauria > Squamata > Dipsadidae > Diadophis > Diadophis punctatus. Next base: position 72,525,004 of record JALIGW010000006.1, on the reverse strand, counting down.
GGATTCTGGATTCCAGTCAGGATATCTATTTCAAAAATAAAACTATTAATACAAGAATCCTGGAAGCTTTTATATTCTTTTCAAAATGTATTATACCTTGAACCCAGTTCGAGTACCGTCCCCATTTTCACTGCCTGCCTAGCTGTGTTTCCTACAATGTTCTGACTGCATGCATGCTGAGCTTCAGAACACTTCAACCGCTGTACCTAATCAGCTGCTCAATGTTAGGTTCAGAATTTGAACTTACTGGTCCTAGTGTTACAGGCCAGTATTTTGGCAAAACCCATAGATCCACATTTTGCAAGGTTTGATTTAACTTCACAATAGTTTTCTACTGACATAAGCATCTGGCCTGTCCGTGAACCCCTGGCTGATTTACATGTTGGCTACACTTAGTATGTGAAAAGGATCCTACTTTGATTTCTCCCATCTTCCTATGACCATGAATTATCCCAGACACTGGAGGTCAGGGGTCTCCAACCTTGGCAAGACTTGTGGACTTCAACTCCCAGCTTTGCTGGCTGAGGAACTCTGGGAATTGAAGTCCACAAGTCTTAAAAGTTGCCAAGGTTGGAGACCCCACTGTAGAGGAATCTTCCTACTGATCACATGACACAACTGCCCAAAGAATGGAATGAACCAGATAATGCTGCAAATGTTCCGATGGATTTCATTCAACAATAGAGCAGGAGCAATGGTGTAAAAGTTTCACTATATACATTATGGTTTGCTTAATTCAAGTATTAACTGAAGTGTTCATGTTAAAAAAGATTAGAGAAATCAAATAAAAACTCTTACTGTTGGCGTAGCTGGCGGCAGCTTTCAAGGTGTGTGGAAGAATTCTGATGCTGAAGCCAATCCTATAGAGAACAAGCAGCTAGGAGTCAGGATTTAGCAATGGACTGGGAAAATCGCCCATTAATACCTTTACACCCCGGCTTCGTTCCAAGAAGATAAAATGGATAGATCTGTTCATCCACCCTCCCTCCACCAATCATCTTCAAAGCAGCCCTGTGACTCAGCCTCAGTTTCTCCAAAATCCAGGAATTCTCTCATTTCTTCTGCAAAGGTGGGGAGGCAAAGATACCCATGTTGGAAAACCCATCCTATCTGCCTGGGCATTCCCTGCTGATTTCAGCCTGCCAAGCGTATCACAGCTCAGCCACATGCTGCACAGGAAAGAGCCCTGGTGGTTTGACAAATACATAACCTGCAATTTTATGCAGGCTCAAAAGAAATCAATGTATTAATAGAAATGCTGCAATTGCCAGAGAGAGGGAGGGAGGGAGGGAGGGAGAATAGGCACTGCTGTCCTCAGGATGAATTCTGGTCCTCTGGATAGGAGCAGCTACGCCTGGGGCCTCCTGGCTGGAACAGAATTACAGGATGCCTGGAAAAGTGGGGGAAATGTGGCGCTTTGAACAAATTGATGTCTTTTGGGCTACTAGGAGCACCCTCCCTTGATCTGTGAAGCCCCAGGAAACATTAGTTTCCATGTTCCATCATGACTATAATCAATTATTATCAATTCATCCAAATCACAAGGTTTGTGTCAAAAAGCTCCAGACAAAGTCCTCCTTTCTGGCTTCCCCAGAACTATGGCATTTCCTTTCTGGGATCACACAGGACATCCCATTTCAAGTGGTGTCTCCTACCCAAATGGCGTTTATTATGAGCATCATTTCTTTAAAAATAAACTCTCAAAAACATGCTTTGCGGGCTACCTTTTTTAAATAAATGAGACATACGCCCTCTTAAGATAAGCAGCAGGAGAGCCAAAATAAAACCAGTAAATTTATATTGCCATTTTGCTTGGCACAGAGACAAAACAAAACATGTAGAAAGGAACTTGGGATCCATTAGCTGTGTTTAAGACCAACAAGAATAACAAGCCACTTTCACACATAAAGCCACTATCCCAACTCAATGAGTTCCAAGGAAACCTACATTAGATCTGCACCTGGTTTGTTCCCAAAGATTTTGAAAGCTTTGTACTTTAGGATTAGCAATGGGGGTCTGTCTTGTAAAATCCATGCTTGTGGAAGAACTGAGCACTAATCCTGAACCTCACTGACAAATGAAAGCACGTTATTAAGCCACTGAACCCAGTTAATTTACTTCAGATTATCTGAGCCCAGCCCGACACTATAAAATACATTGTATTTCAATCCTAGAGTTTAGGATTTGAATATCTGATAACGTTTAACATTTTAGAGTGCATCTGGCACTCTGACTGATGTAAACAACATCCTAAGCTGCCGAGATAAGCAACTTTATATGCCTGCATGTATGTACAAATTAAAGACAAAATAAGAACTAATGACTATCTATTTTAATAATTATTTGACTCATCCTTTCATCCTTCCGAGGTCAGTAAAATAAGGACCCAGATTGTTGGGGGGGACAAGATGCTGACTCTGTAAACCGCTGAGAGAGGCCTGTAAAGCGGTATATAAGTCTAGGTGCTATTGCTATTATTAAAGAGGCTGAAAACACAAATTTCGAAAGAAAAACTAGAACTAAGCTTGGATTTGTCCTATTTTGTCTAAAGAATGGCAATATTACATTCTATTTTGTTATGGTCATCTGCCAAAAATACATTCTAAAAATATCTGCAATGATGCTCTTTAGTTCCTGTTTTATCTACCCCTTGAATTGTCAAGCAATGAAAATATTGAGACTTAATAGTGCTTTAAGAAAAAAAATGTAGCTATGTTGAATGGTGATAGGAGGCACAGGGCCTCGTGGAATGATATTTTACTGTTATGTGTTAAGATTTATGGCTAAATGTTAAAAACCTTAACCCCCAACTGCCATTTTCCTAAGCTACAGAGGTCCATGTGTCTCAACCTTCCTTCTTCTACATATCCTCCAGCTATTTTGTTCTTTTTCAATGAACCTACACAGTATTTGGTATGTGCACCTACCAGAGATTTTCATACAGGGATTGTTGGGCACATTGAAAATAATTTGCTTAACAGAGAACCAACACAGTAAGCAGACAAACGTAGGAAGATAACATTTATGTACAAATTGTGATCAGCGAGTGTCTCACTGCTGTACTAAAAAGTCTCTGAGATTGGTCCAGAACATTTCAGAGGCATATGCAAAATTACTGTAATCAGAGAACAGACAGATCAAGACCCACTAAATCTGAAGAGATTACAGATGTGATCAAGATGCTCTGGATTTAACCTGGTGGAGTAAAACTTCAAATTCCTAAAACAAGTTAGCTCTAAGTCATCATTCTCCAGACTCCAGATAATCTAAAATGTGTTGGGACTTCAGTTGCCATCCTCTCCAACCAACATCTCCAAGTTTATGCTGTTTAAATAGAAGTCTAGGCATTAGCCTGGGAAGTACTATTTTGTATTTAAACCTTGTATGGCTTAAGAGTGAAGTGGTGTGATGAATAAGACAGAAAAAAGCATGTAATCTAACACTGTTTGAACAGTGGTAGTTTAACTACCATTAGGTAGTTAACTACCAATGGTAGTCTAACTATTGCTGCTGCTCTTCTTTAGGGACAGACAGTAATTGAAAGACATTTGAATCAGATACTCATCCTAACTTCCGGACATTTTAGAAGAATAAAATGCATACTTGTATAAATACCCATAAACTGACCTCCAACAGAGATAATATGTTCGGTATAAATTATGTAATCTGGCGGGGGGATTTGACTCACCTTCAAATGTCTACATTCTACATTACATAGAGAACAGATATGTGGAAATATTCTCGGAGACGCAGCATAATAATCATTCATCATTGACGGAGTTGGCAGCCTCTTCATTTTCTGTGCATCCATCTTGGGAAAAACCGGGAGCCAAGAGGCCTTCACAACCCCAAATGGAGACTTTATAGGCCCTTCGATCTCTTTCCGGAAAGGTTTCTCGGCAGGAGCTGGTTCAGGGGGAGCACTAGGGCTCGGTCTGGATTCCTCATGAATCCTCTCACGCCGGTTCATACCCCCAAGCATTTCAGGTGCAAAAGGAGGAGGGGGAGGATGAGATGGTGCCTGGTTCATAGGTGACATCATGGGCGGGGGAGGCAAAGCTTGCCGAACAGGTGGCATCGCAGGCCGAGGTAGGGGTGGTGGTGCCACAGGCGGCATGATGGGCTGGACTGCCGGAGCTACCCCAGCTCCCGTGGAAGGGGCGCACAATCCAGGCATCTTGTTAGGCATGTCTATGGGGAAAAAAGACGGGGTGCTTGGTGTGCTTCTTTGGAATCCCATCTGGCGGATTAATTCTTCAACAGCATTCATCTGTTTGCTGGTTATGCCGGGTGGCGGAGTCTGCTGGGTCTGGAATCCTTTCAGGGTGTCTTTAGGGGTCCCCTCAGCACCATAGACCTTCACCTCCAGGGGACCTTCATCATACCCGTATTTGCTTTCGTGCCCATAATCGATTACTTTGCCCTTCACCATGGAGCCGCGACCATCCTCGCTGCGGAAGTTCTCCTTTTCGCTGCTCTGATGAGGCAAGCTTGGCACCTGATGAGCCATTTTCCTCATACGGATGTCCCTTAAAATCAAAGGCATGTTTTCGGGGGTCAGCTGATCGTCTGGATAACGACTCAGTTCTTCCAGGTCTTCGTTGGACAATCCAAAGCTCGCCAAGATACTTGAGGCGCTCTCGTTGGTATAGCGGCTTTGAACTGGTGGGGGATAGTCTGTCATCCTTCCTGGGATGGGCTGACTCTGGGTATTATTTCCAGGGGGAAACGGATTGTCCCAACGAGAACCACATCCTTCCATCTGCTGCTGCTGCTGCTGCTGCTCCATATTCATTCTCTCTGCCATTTGTCTTGGGTCCCTTCTGTGTGGAGGCACCTGAACATTTGGCCTTGGAAATCCTGCCCTCATTTCTGATCCCATGAACCTTTGGGGCATTCCATCAGAATTAGGTGGGAGCTGCCTCTGAAGATCACCTGGTCCAGGTCCCGGCCTGTGAAAAGGCCCACGCGGGATTGGATCAGGCATCATAGGTCCCCTTGGCCTTGGCGGCATGTTTCCTCTAGGGTTAAACATGGCTAGTTTCAGGAACGCCTCATTTAACAAAGGAGAGGAGGCTATAGAATAGTTGGAAGCAACCGAGTTCAACTGATGAAGAGCCAACTGGGTCTTAATCTGAGCCAACTGTAAAGGAGGCAGGCCCAACAGAAAGGGGCTGACAATGCCAAGGTTCAGAGAATTCACAAGAGGTGCAACATTTTCCAAGAACACCATAAAGCTGAAAGTTAAAACACACAAAAGTTAATTACATTTATTTTTTAATCTACTTTTTAAAGTGGTTTTACTGCTTTTAAGCATATTGTTGGGAAACTTTGTTTCCTTTAAAAAAAATTATTATTATTCATTCGGCAAAGTGGTTGCTTTCAGCAATTCCTGATCTGTTTGTTTTACTTCCGCACTATGTACTTAAAAGTCTAATGCTGGGTTCACACATCACAGAAACAAAATTTGTGGGATAAAGCACAGGGGTTGAATTCACATGACTAGCTAAGCCAAAACAAAACAAAACACATTGCAGCCACCCAGCTTTGGGGAGTAAGATGGGAGACATATAATAAACCAGCTAATACAATGTGTAAAGCCTAAAAATCTTCATATTCAATTCAATTGAACAAGAGGTTTCCAATGTTGCAACTTTGGTTATTTTATTATATTCTTTATGGATATATAGAACATTTTATTTACAATGTCATTAGAAAAAAAACCGTAATACAAAAGTGTGCATATAATTGAATTTTCAATCTTCTGCATTTACTGGAAAATTATACATACAGAATTCAGTACATATGCACTAAACAACACACGTAGCATCAACTAAACCTCCGGCGTGACAGCAGCAATATTCAAGCAACACTAAGCACAGAACTATCGTTCGATCATGTTATTAATTACCTGGCGGGCATTCTAAAAAAGAAAATATTTCACCAGAGTTACTTTCCTTTTGTCATACTGTGTTTTGTACTGAACTGGGGAAATACAGCAATATATTGAAAGTGGACCCAGCAAGGGAGGAAAGCAAAGGGCATGTTCTCATTTATGTGCCTTCTATTCTGCCATGCTTTGCTCCCCAGCAACCACCACAGTGGCCAACTTTTTCCATGATGGCTCAGCAGTATTGAGGAGGGGGTTCTCCCCCTCCATTCTGAGATAATGCTACAAAAAAGAAAGCAGCATACTGGGGGACCAGTTTCCTTTTGTCTGCTGGTTTCTGGACTCTCTGATCAGCCCTGGACAGTCGCTGCTACGCTTCCACCTGAAAGTCATATGGCAAGCAGCCAAACTGAAGACACCAGTTCAGCCAGGGTTATGCTGGTGGGCAATGACTCATGAGTAACCCTGGTTCTTGTGAACCTGAAATGGCCACGACAGAGGCAGGCAACATGATTCCTGCTCTCTCCAGAAAGCCACAGCTAAGCAGATCACTGCTCTTTAGAAGACTATCTGCAGTATCGTTGTTCAGCCTTACTCTTCATTGATATAACTATTACAATATGATGTAATCACGGCCTGCTCTGGGTACAAACAGGGTACTCTCTCAATTTAACAGACCAGGGGCAAGAGGTGCCCATGAAATCTGAATGCACGCAATTGAATTAATCTGTCCTCTATATCAGTGTCCACAGCTTGCATAAATTATGTCAACTGTCTGGACTGCCAATAAAGGAGAATATTTGTAGCTCAAGCTTGAAATGAGGGGTCCTTGGTGCTCTCTGAGTTTGTTTTCTTGCAGACGTTTCATTACCCTAACTAGGTAACATTATCAGTGCTAGTAAGGACTGCTGTTTGCTGTCAGTTTATATTCTGGTGACTTACTTGCCTGTGTGGGTGGGGGTGGTCTTAAGAGATTCTTTGGTTGGGCTGTTTACTGATGGCTCTTTGGCAGTTTCTTGTCTGGTCAGCTTTCGAAACAACAGATTTTTACCCAAAGTTCAAAGTAAATTTTCTCTGAGGTCCAGAGAATCGAGGTTTTACTGCACTTGTCAAGATGATTATAAACCAAACATTCATTGTGTGAAACAGAGTCAGCAACTGGTCTACAACTTGAAAAAAACGGGATCACATTGAGCACAAAATCATAACATTAAAAAAAGACTAAGAAGAAAAAAAATATCCTCGGTCCACAATCATATAGACTTGGGGAGCAGTTCCAAAGGTCTGGGCTCATCCCAACCCCACCTCTGGTCTAAATGCTGAACACTCAAAATAAGCACAGGAAGATTTATACAGATGCATTTGGTGCTTTAAATAACCTAACTACTGCAAAACATTCAGAGCCTTAAATGTCAGCTTCGGTGTTTGACACCAATACAATTATTGCAAGATGACCATGGTATTTTGCCCCAGAGGTATACTGGCAGTTCTATTTTGAGACTTCCATGCTGCCTTAAGAAAGCAGCAAGGATGTGGAGCAGGACAAAAATCTGAAAGGACTTGGGCTATTTGGGTCAAAGTCTTGGTCTATCTTTGAATCAAACATTGTGTTTTCCCAAGATTGCGCACCTACTGCCTAGACCCCAACTCCTTCCAAGGGGTTGACAGTAGGGCATTTCGGCTTCTGTGAGCTCCAAACCCTCCTTCCCTTTCAATCCAGATCCCATCACCACCCCACAAAACAGCACAGGCAACAATTTAGAGTAATCCACTCTAAATGCAATTCAGTTGCTCATAGAATTCAGCTCTGGCTATCAAGCTGCCTGGGTTTTTTTTTAAAGCCACTGAGCTTCATTCAGAACTATTTGCAAACCGTATCAGGACCGTATGCAAACCGTACCATTCTTACAAGCCAAACCAACTTTGCCCTGCCTCCACCCCTACCCCTCCTTTCCTTCTGCAACAGGCAGCAATGTCAGGTGCTTGTGTTCAGTAAGAGTTTGTTGGATTTCAACACAGCTCTGCCAAATAAAAATTCTCAAAAATAAGAGACAAGTACAGGAACATTCACTTGTGCTGCAATTTTGATGCATTTCATAAGCAGCTCACTAAAAAGCAATAGGAAAGAGGAAGAAAACAAACAACATTATTGGTTATGAATCAAAATGTTCAATGGTGCATGGTTGATACAGATCCAAAGATATTAGTTGCCTTCTTTACACAAGTCTTTAAACAACAAATTGGAATCGGTTCTTAGCTGGTTCTACAGAAACTCCATGAACAAAGAGTTCAGCAAGTTCTACCTAATGAGGGAAAAAAGGCTTTGATTGTGTTGCTTCTGACTTCTGACACCTTAACCGAGCTTTGCAGTGGGAGAATGATGGAATTCTGAGAATGCTGCCATATCTCCACATATGTCCTGGCTCAGAGTTACTAGTGTGCTGTTAGCTACAGAATCAGAACAAGACCTACCTGTGAAACTCAGACTACTGGTCAGGTCAAGCACAAACACAATAGAGAGTCCCCACCCCGATTTTTAATTCCCCAAGCAGTAGTGGCAAGTAGAATTATACTGGTCTCTGCACCTTCTATCAGAAGAGATCGATTAAGAAGAGACTGGACAACCATTTGTCTGAAATGATACAGGATCTCCTGCTTGAACAGGGGGTTGGACTAGAAGACCTCCAAGGTCTCTTCCAACTATTATATAAAGAGACGAAGTGGCGCAGCAGTTAGAGTGCAGTACTGCAGGCCACTTTAGCTGACTGTAATCAGCAGTTCAGCGGTTCAAATCGCACTGGCTCAAGGTTGACTCAGCCTTCCATCCTTCCGAGGTAAGTAAAATGAGGACCCAGATTGTTGGGGGCAATATAAATATACATTGCATACTGGTGTAAACCGCTTAGAGAGTGCTTGCACTTTGAAGCGGTATATAAGTCTCAATAATAATAATAATAATAATAATAATAATAATAATAATAATAATAATAATAATAATAATAATAATAATAATAATAATAATAATAATTCTGTTATTAACTGCAAACCATACCTAGCGCTTGGCAGTCACAGGCTGCTTTCGATTGTTCAGTTATTTTATTGTATTTGCTCAAAATCACCTGCATTTTCCCATCGGCCTACCCACCCCAACCAGAAAAAAAAGCCCAGGAGAAAACTGTGACAGGAAGATAGATCCTGGGCTGACAAAGGGATAGAAAGAAAGTTAATGCAGTTATTGAGCCTGAAAGAGAAAAATGTACATTCCTAGAATTAATTACAGGGCTGAAAGGGACCTTGGAGGTCTTCTAGTCCAACCCCCTACCCAAAGCAGGAGTCATTATACCATCCTGGACAAATGTCCAATCTTTTCTTGAAGTCATCCAGGGATAGAGCAAGTCTGGAAGGCCTTGTATTGGTGGTGGTTGTTTTTTTGAAATGTGGGTGCAAAACAAGATGGAAAAAGTGGGGAGGGTCAGGGCAGAAACCATAATGCAAGGAGGGAAATAAAATGGAATCAGCCACAAGGCAACTCTGTGTGTGTGTGTGTGTGTGTGTGTGTGCGCGCGCGCGCATGTGTGCACACCAAGGGTGTCCACCTGGGCAACTTTTAAGATCTGTGGACTTCAACTCCCAGAATTCCCCACCCAGCTTACCCCTAGTATGAGCACAGCCTAAGAACTACATGGGTGGAGGAATCCACCCCACCCCCCCAGCAAAAGAATCTGCATTTTTACTCCGAAAAGCCCCCATCGGAGACCCTGTTGCAATTTTCCTCTCTCCAAGACTTGTCTTGCTCAAAATCTGCCCAAAAGCAAATTCTGAGTCACCCACCCACCCCAAAGCCGGGTCTAAACATGGAGGGGAGGCAGGGGGGAGGGGGGGAAGACTCTCTCCTCCTCTTGCCTTGTCAGGAAAGGCCCCTGCCCCCTTTTGTCTGGGGGGGGGGAAATGAGGCAGTTTCCAAATATGAAACAGGGACAGGCTTTGGGGGGGGGGGGGGAGATGGCAAAAGCCAGGACATTCCCTTAAAAAAAAGGAAGAAAGAAAGAAACAGTCCTTTCTTTTGCCAAGCGTCCCAAGGCTCGGTTTGACAGGAAAATGGGCTGCAAATAAATGTAAAAAATAAATGTAAAAAATGTAAAAAACATTAAATGTAATATAAATAAATGTAATAAAACGTAAAAAATGTAAAAATAAATGTAATAAACAAATGTAATACGTAATAAATAAATAAATGCAATAAATGCAAAAAATAAATGTAATAAAATGTAATAAGTCTAATAAATGTAATAAATATATAAATGTAATAAATATATAAATGTAACAAATGTGATAAATGTAAGAAAACTAATAAATAAATAAATAATCTAATAAATCTAATAAAATGTAAAAAATAAATTAATAAATGTAATAAATAAATGTGGTAAAATAAATTTAATAAAATAAATAAGGTTGAATAAACGGCAGAGGCCATCCCGAGGAACAAAGGGGGGGCCTGACGGGGCCTGCAGCGTCTGGCACCGCCTAGGGTAGCGCACCCGACGGACACGGGGGGGGGAGGGACCCCAAAAACCGAGCCGGGCGGCCCTGCCAGGGAGGCCTCACACCGCCGCCCCCCCCCCAACTTCAGCCGCCATTTTGCGGCCTTCCGGCACCCGCCGCCCGCCGCCCGTTATGGCCTGGGGGAGAGAGGGTGGGGAGGCGGGGACCGGCCGCAGCGCCCACCTCTTCTCTGCTCCCGGGCTCCCCTTCTCCGGCCGCACGCGGAGACCTCGCGTCTCTCGAGTCGCGGCACCGCCGTCGGCCACCTCAGAGATAACCGCCGCCGCCTCAGCGCCGCTGGGGACATCTGCGCAGGCGCATTGCGCGTGCGGAGAAAGATGAAAAAGCCCCGTCCGCGAGCGACGTGGCGCATGCGCTCCCTTCGCCATGCTCGGGGCTTCGGGCGCGAGACAAGCGGGGCGCGCCGTGCGCCTGCGCAGTTGCTCGGATCCGGCTCAGTGCCACGCAAAGCGGCGGGAGGGAGCGCGAGATGCAGGATTGCGCGCGGTGGAAGCGCAGCTGTGGGCGCCGGAGCGGGCAGCCGTCCCGTTTGCACCCGGCAAAGGCCTGGAGGGGCCCCGCGACCCTCGAAAAGAAACCCAATCCACGCACGGGACCCTAATCTGCTGAACTGCAGCTGGAATTGTGCAAAGCCCCTTCCTTCCGTCTAGACTGGCCATACCCAGTTCCTGAAACCGTTCCTTTGACCTGGAGAATAAAACATTGGTTTTTATTTATTTATTTATTTATTTATTTATTTATTTATTTATTTGTCAAAACGTGTACAAGGTAACAGGCATGGTATAAACCAGGGGTGGCCAAACTATGGTTCTTTGAGGACCTGTGGACTTCAACTCCCAGAATTCCTGAGCTAGCCATGCATGCATGGCTGGCTCAGGAATTCTGGGAGTTGAAGTCCACAGGTCCTCAAAGAACCATAGTTTGGCCACCCCCCCCCTATAAACATAAACAAAAGCAAACAAAGTAGGTACAGGTAAATTTGGACAATAGGACAGAAGGACAGAGACGGTAGGCATGCTGGTGCGCTTATGCACGCCCCTTACAGACCTCTTAGAAATGAGGAGAGATTGACTGTAGACAGTCTAAGCGCAGTGTTTCTCAACCTTGGCAGTTTGAAGATGTGTGGACTTCAATTCCCAGAATTCCCCAGCCAGCAACGCTGGCTGGGGAATTCTAGGAGTTGAAGTCCACACATCTTCAAACTGCCAAGGTTGAGAAACACTGGTCTAAGGTTAAAGTTTTGGGGGTTTGGGGAAGAAACCACAGAGTCAGGTAGTGCATTCCAGGCATTGATCACTCTGTTGTTGAAATCGTATTTTCTGCAGTTGAGTTTGGAGACTTTACATTGAGTTTGAATCTATTGTGTGAAAACATGGGAAGAACGGTTGCAGGAACTGGGTATGGCCAGTCTAGAGAAAAGAAGGGGGGGAGACACACATGATAGCAATCTTCCAGTATTTGAGGGGCTGCCACAAAGAAGAGTGGGTCCACCTATCCTCCAAAGCGCCTGAAGGCAGCACAAGAAGCAGCAGATGGAAACTAAACAACCTAGAACTAAGGAGAAATTTCCTGACAGTGAGAACAATTAACCAGTGGAACAACTTGCCACCAGAAGTTGCGGATGCTCCAACACTGGAGGCTTCTAAGAAAAGACTGGCAGTCACTTGTCTGGAATGGTATAGGGTTTCCTGCCAGAGCAGGGGGTTGGATTAGAAGACGACCACCCAAACTCTAATCATGGGAGCATGGGGCTGCTGCAACAGTCATAAGTGTGAAAAGCAGTATGTGTTTAGTGTACGATGAAAACATGATAAAGAAAACCTATACACACAATTCACATACAACCAGTCACATAAGTCAGCTTTCCCAGTGCTGGTGTAACTTCAGATGGTCCCTAAACAAATGGTTGTAAGTTGAGGACCACCTGTGTAGCCAGGCTAGAGCAGTGTTTTTTCAACCTTGCCTACTTTAAAAGTGGGTGGACTTCAACTCCCAGAATTCCCCAGCCAGTGTGGGAAGATGATGCTGGGCAGGAGGTCTCCAGTCCACTCTTGCATGCAGAATGGAAAACTTTCTCCTTTCTGGAAGAGAAGAACTTCAGTCCTTGGAAAGGATGACAGGTGAGTGGCCACAGAAATTGAACAAATAAATAAATAGAGGTCATCCTTGACTTACAACCATTCCTTCAGTGACCTTTGGAAAAAGTCTAGAGATTCTCCGTCATCCAGGTCATGGTTGTCCCAAGAGTGCTTTTTCAGGTGGACTTGCTTTTTTCTTTTCTTTTGAAGACGTTTCGCTTCTCACCCAAGAAGCTTCTTCAGTTCTGACTGCATGGTGGGGAATGGAAGGATTTATACTCCTTGCAGACAGCTCGACACAGATAAACTTCCAAGTGCTTCAAGGACCCTCTCAAAGGATGCAAATGACCAGCTGTCTGCAAGGAGCATAAATCCTTCCATTCCCCACCATTCAGTCAGAGCCGAAGAAGCTTCTTGGATGAGAAGCGAAACGTCTTCAAAGAAAAAAAAACCCCAAGAAAGTCCAGTTGCCTCCTGAAAAAGCACCTTGGGATGACCATTGGAAAGTTACAATGGCACTGAAAAAAGTGACATTTTATCCCTTTTTCACACTTATGACGTTGCAGCATCTCCAAAGTCACGTGATTGAAATTCAGATGCTTGGCAACTGGTTCATATTTATGACGGTCGCTGTCTCCCGGGGTCACATGATCCTTTTTTGCAACCTGAGAAGGACGTCAAGGGGGAAGCCGGATTCACTTAACAACTGTGTGACTCACTTCACAACTGTAGGGATTCGTTTAACTGTGGGAAGAAAGGTCGTAAAAGGGGACAAATGTCCATGGATGCATCTGAACTAAGACTGTTGTTTCTGTGTCATACAATATGTGGGTATGTGGGTATATGCGTAATTTTGTATTTATTTTGTCATGCTTATGGAGTGTACAGTAGTGCTTGACTTACGACCACAATAGAGCTCAAAATTTCTGTTGCTAAGTGAAACATGTTTAGCCAGTTTGGCTCCATTTTGCAACCTTTCTTGCCAGAGGTGTTAAGTGAATCACTGCAGCTGTTAAGTTAGTAACCTGGTTGTTAAATGAATCTGGTTTCCCCATTGGCATTGCTTGTCTGAAGGTCCCAAAAGGGGATCACGTGACCCACCACCATCCCCTGGGACAGTGCATCGGTCGTAAATATGAGCCAGTTGCCAAACATCTGAATTTTAATCACATGGCCGAGGGGATGCTGCAACAATTGCAAGTGCGAAAAAATGGCCCTAAGTCAAGTCATTTTTGGCAGGGATGTTGTAACTTTGAATGGTCACTAAATGAACTGTTGTAAGTGGAGGACTACCTGTATATTGGAGGTGGTGACCCTTTGAGAGCTGTATGCAACGAAAATTCATTTTAATCTATGCCGATCAGTGTACATTCAAAGTGACAATAAAGTTATACTGTATATTCAAAACTGACTTAACAACTGTCTCGCTTAGCAGTGGAAATTCTGGGTTGAACTGTGGTCGTCAGTTGAGGACCCGCTGCAAATGAAACAGGTTTTGCACAGCGGCTGTGTCCCCTGCCTCTGTCCGGTGGCCTTGCTGGGTTCTCAGCCCCAGAGAGAGGGGAAGGCTGTTAGAAAGCCCAGCAAAGAGGCCGGGTGACCTGGGAGGATTAGCTGTATGGCGTTCACTCTCACAGGCTGCCGAATGCCAAGTAATAAGAAACCTGGAGCAGCTGGGCCAAATGCAGAGGATGCCCTTCGCTCTTCCACGCCTCGGCACTCTTGCGCTCAAATCATTTCCCGTCTCCTGTTCCTCCCAGATCTCCTCTTAACTTCTGGCTACGGGGTTTGCACTTGGATCACTTGGCCGAAGGAGCAGGATGTTTCTGCAAAGGGTGTTTGCAATCTTGCTCGCCATTAAAAATGAGATGAAAATAGTGTTAGTAAAAACCCTAGTAAGACTACACCTGGAATACTGCAATTTTGGTCACCAGACTACAAAAAAGGTGTTGAGAATCTGGAAAGAGTGCAGACAAGAGCAACTAAAGTGATTAAAGGCCTGGAGACTAAGACATGCGAAGAACAGCTACAGGTTTTGGGTTTGGCCAGTCTAGAGAAAAGAAGGACTGGGGGGGGGGGGACATGAGAGCAGTATGCCAGTATCTGAGGGGCTGCCTTAAAGAAGAGGGAGTCAATTTATCTTCCAAAGCACCTGAAGGCAGGACAAGAAGCAATGGATGGAAACTAATCAAGGAGAGAAGCAACCTGGAATTAAGGAGAAACTTCCTAACAGGGAGGACAATTAACCAGTGGTTATATAGAATAGAAAGAAAATAGGATTAGATTGGAATGGAATGAAATGGAACAGAACAGAACAGAACAGAATAGAATAGAAAGAAAATAGGATTAGATTAGATTAGATTAGATTAGATTAGATTAGATTAGAATAGAATAGAATAGAATAGAATAGAATAGAATAGAATAGAATAGAATAGAATAGAATAGAATAGAATAGAATAGAATAGAGAACAACAGAACAGAATAGAGAATACGTGCAGGGCAGAGTCTCATAGCCACTTACCTCTTGAGAGGCTCGGGGGCTGCCGAGCCTTTGCCCCCTTGCATCTTCCCATGGGGAAGCTGTGGCCATCCAGGCAGATCTTTTTCGGCTGTTGGGGGGGAGGGAAGTCACTCACGGGGGTCCCCTCCGAGCCGTTCTGTCCATGGGCGGGCGAGAGAGAGAATCTGCCAAAAGCGAGGGGCTAGATGTAAGACGGAGACCCCCTTTCTAAGCTGCAGGGATGTCGGGGAAGGGAAAGGCCAAGGGCCTCGTTCCCAAAGGACCCAGGACTCCCTGACCTTCGTCCTCCCATCCGGATCAAACTTTCGAGCCCCCACAGCTTCCTCCAGCCTCCCTCCCTCCTTTCCCGGCCTGGTGGTTCTCCTGGGGACTTGAGTGACAGCCGAGGAGGCGATGGGAAAATGACACCTCAGTCACCACCCCCGTCATGGGACTCGCTGTGCCCCCTGGCATCTCCTTAGCTTTCCCTGCCAGGCAAGGTGCCAAGCCCGGCGGCCGGGCGTTCACGTCCAGCTGCCTGGCTCAGAGGCAGGGATGGGGTCAGGCCAGATGAAGACACCTGGTTCGGGGGTCAGGTCTGCTTTCAGAGCCGATTCAGGCCACCAGGTGGCTCCCTTGTTCTGCTGCTCCAACCGAGTCTAGTCCTTGACTTACGACCAGAATTGAGCTCCAAATTTCTTTTTTTTATTATTAAAAAGTTTTATTAGTACAAAGTACAAACATTTTTTCTCTTTTCTCCCCCCCTTCCCGCCCCCCCTTTCTTACCCTCCCCTCCAATCCCCCTCCCACCCACCCCCCCAACTTCCCAGAAAAAGCACAAGGTATAATTTTCAGAAAACATAAAACTAAAATATGCTAAAAAATTATTAATTCAAAAAAATTTCCTAATTCTTTAACTCCTTATGAGCTCCGAATTTCTGTTGCTAAGTGAAATCACTGGACGAACTTTCTTGCCACTGTTGCTGTGAATTCCTGTAGTCGCTGTTAAGTGAATCTGGCTTCCCCGTTGACTTTGCTCATCAGGTCGCCAAAGGGGATCATGTGAACCCCGGGACACAGCGACCGTCATAAATATGAGTTAGCTGCCGAGCTTCCGTAGTTTGATCACGTGACTTTGGGGATGCCGCAAGGGTCGTAAGTGTGAAAAACGGTAATAAGTCACTTTTTTCAGTGCCGTGGTAACTTTGAACGCACTGTTGCATTCAACACTGTTGTAACTTCGAATGGTCACTAAATGAACTGTTGTAAGTTGGGGACTGCCTGTGCTTGCAGGAAGTTCATTGAAGGTCTCTTCAAAGAAATTTGGCAAGCAGCCAAGACTGATTTTTGTCCTATTTGGGGAGCATCTCCCAGGTGGGACCGACCGGGGCCAAAACAGGTGAGCATGGCTGCCCAACCCTGTGACCAAGGCCCTGCCTGATTTCTTGACTTTTTTGACCTCTGCAGCTCACCAAAGCAGCTTCAGGCCAGCTCCAGTGCTTTGCAGGATTTGGCCTCCTGGGGAAACGTGGTTTTGACGTGGTTCGGTTACCTGGTTCCCAAAGCCGTTTTTATTACCTTTATTCCAAATACAAACTGCAGCGATTCGCTTAACAACTGTAGCGAAAAGAGGTGATAAAATCAGACACGACTCAGCACCTTGCATAGGAACAGAAATTGTGGTCTCCACCCTTTGGTCGTAACTTGGGGACTACGTACAGTGAAACCTTCCATCAATCATAAGATGCTGATTTTGTGTTCTTTCAGTACAAGGGGGCGGGGGGGGGGACCAACAACATAAGATGTGTGATACTGGCACATAGCTGCCACAACTTGTTCCAGTGCTAAGCAAGGCGGTTGCTATATGTGTTTTGATCCATTTTGTGACCTTGCTTGCCACAGTTGGTAAGTGAGTCACTGCCATTGTTAAGTGAGTCAAACGGTTGTTAAGCGAATCGGCCTTTCCCCATTAACTTTGCTTATCGGAAGGTCACAAAAGGGGATCACGTGACTCCAGGACAGTGCGACCGTCATAAATAGGAGTCAGTTGCCAAGCACCTGACTTTTGATCACATAAGCGCAGGTTTGCTGCAATGGTCATAAGTGTGAAAAACGGCCCTAAGTCCCTTTTTCAAGTGCTGCTGTAACTTTGAACGGTCACTAAACAAACTGCTGTAACTCAAGGACAGCTGCCAAGTGAGTTTTGCTCCCTTCTACGACCTTGCTTGCCACAATTTTTAAGTGAATCACTCCAGTTAATTTAGCAACACGGTTGTTAAGTGAATCTGGCTTCCCCCTTGACTTTGTCAGGTCGCAAAAGAGGATCACGCGACACCCACCCACCCTGCACCCATCATAAATACGAGTCAGCTGCCAAGAGTCCAAAGTTTAATGATGTGTCCATGGGGATGCAATGGTCGTTAAGTGTGGAAAAAAAGTCATAATTGTTTTCAGTGCCATTCTAACTTTGGTTATTAAACGAACGGTTGTAATTCGAGGACCACCTGTAACATATGCAGAATCCTAAAATCCTATGGTAGGGTTGGAAAGGGACCTGGTGGGTCATCTAGCCCAACCCCTTCAGCCTTCTTCCTCTGAGCTGGACTCTGCAAGCGAGGCTGCGAAAGCTGCACTTGCAGCCAAGGGCCAACAGGGGTCGCCAGTCGCCTCTTCTCAACTGCCCCCTTCCCTCTCACGCCCGCCCCTGCTGCATTCACACGACCAAAAGACACCAGATGCGTGTCCCCGCTTCTGCACCGACCCGGGTTCCCCCTTAAATTCACCCGACACGGAAACTAAGCGAGGGGAAACGTAGACCCGCGTTCACACTGAGCCGGGGCTCGACTGCTGCACCCCCCGCCCCAAAAGGGCGTTCGCGTAACTACGCATGCGCCATGGGGTCAGCAGCCTATCGCGCAGCCGCGAAAGTTTTTTCTTTTTCGGGACGGGGAATCCGCGTGTACAGCTCCGTGCGGTTTTCATCGCCAGCCCCGTCTTCCACAAGGCGCATGCGCAAAGCCTGGAAACTGATTGGACAAGACGGGGAAGATATCGGCGCCCAATGGAGAGCGTTCTTGGTCGCCGATTGTGCGTATGCCTCCGCCCCTGCCGGATTTTTTTTACGCATGCGCTAAGAAAAAAAACCCCACCCAAATCATCTTTACCAGCAGATGTCAGCAGAGAGCACTGATAATCAATGCTGTTTGGTGGCCCGTTTTATGACTTGGCTGCAGCCCCGGTGGCCCGGGGATCAAGCAAGCTTTAAACCTGATTTTTTTGCAACTACAAACTACAGATAGTCCCCAACTTACGATCACCAAAATTTATGTTGATAAGTGAGCCATTTGTTAAGTGAGTTTTGCCCCAAACGGGGCTGGACTAGGAGACCTCCAAGGTCCCTTCCAGCTCATTCACTCTATTCCTTTGTTAAGTGAATCCCTGCAGATGTTAATCAAATGGTTGTTAAGTGAATCTGGTTTCCCCATCGATTTTGCTCGTCAAAAGGTCCTGAAAGGGGATCACGTGACTCCAGGGACACAGTGACTGTCAGAAATGTGAGTCATTTGGCAAGCATCCACATGTAAATCACATGACCAAGGGGATGCTTCAGTGGTTAAGTGTGAAAAACGGTCCTAGGTCACATTTTTCAGTGCCATTGCAACTTTGAACGGTCACTAAACAAACTGTTGTAAGTCGAGGACTACCTGTATTCAATTTTAATTGTAAGCTGGCCAGAGTTGCTTTTCAGAATGAGATGGGTGGCATATAAATGATAGGAAAAACAAAATAAAGTATCAATTTTGTCCGCTGCTTCATAGTTTGAGCCAATGGTTTACAAAAGTAAACCTTTCCACTCTCCAAGCCCATTTTCCGGGATTTGTTTGCACTGTAATAAATGTAATTCTTCCTGGCTGGGTTTCCTCGTGGTCTCCCATCCAAGGCCAAAGGCCTGGGCAGCCACGCTCGCAAGGGAGAAACTGCTGTCCAAGCCACGTGTCGGCGCTGCGGTCCGGCCAAGCTATTTCTCGAGGGGGGACATCGATAAAGCCTTTCGCCCAAGACAAAGAGCCGAGCTGCGACGGGACCGCGTTTTCCCCCCCGTCGCGGTCTTGGTTTAGTCCTTTCTCGGATTGGCGGAGGTGTTTGTGGCTTCATCCAATCATCGCCCGTCTGGGCAGCAGAGGCGGGGCCCGCCGAAGGCCAATGGCTCGTCATCGCAGGGCTGCCACGTGGGAGACGCAGCCCCTTTGAAGACGGAGGGGGGCGAGGGCAGAGCCTCCGCCAATCAGCGCTCGGAAAGAGGGGGCCCTCCGTCTACGTCACGCGCGACCGAGGCGCGCGGGATCCCCCCTAGAGCGAGTAAAGGCGTCGGACGGGTCTGCGGGCCAATGAGGTGAGGGCGTCCCGACGGCGAGCGGGGGGCGGGCCTCACCGGCGAGCGGCCAATGGGCGGCGCGCTGTCAGGGGCGGCGAGGCGCGAGCCAATTGGCAGGGCGGGGAGGGCGGGGAGGGGCGGGGCGCGGCGGGGAGGGGCGTGGCCGGGGCTGAGGGAGCGCGAGCGAGCGAGTCGGGCTGAGGCGGCCCAGCGGGTGGGCGGGCATCGCGCAGCGGCGGAGGCCCCGCGGGGCCCACGGCAGGTAGGTAGCAACGCGGCTGCGGCGGGGACGCGCGGCTGGGCCCGCCGTGGGGACCGGCAGCTCCGGGAGGGCAGAGGGGCCCGCGAGACCCCCTTCCAGCCCGGCCAGCCAGGCCCTTCGCGCTCCCCGGGCCCGCTGCGTCGGCCCAGGAGGGGCAGGGCCGGCCTTGGTGGGTGGCCTTCACGTCCCAGAAGCCCCAACCCAGCCTGCTTTAAGGCGGGAGGCTTCTGACTCCCAGAATCCCCCACCCAACTGTACTTGAAGGTGGGGGCGCTTAAAGCCCTAGAATTCCCCAGCCAGCATGCTTCCAGATGGATGGACTTCAATTCCCAGAATCCCCTGCCCAGCCTGGTTCAAGATTGGGGTCTTCAAGCCCTAGAATTCCTAGCCAGATGCTTTGAGATGGGTGGACTCCAACTCCCAAAATCCTCCACCCAGTCTGTTTTAAGAGGGCTGTACTCCCAACTCCCAGAATCCCCCCCCCCGCCTGCCTGCTTTAAAGTGGGCGGCCTTCAACTCCCAGAATCCCCTTTATGGTGGGTGCACGAATGCCCCACTCATCTTGCTTTAAGAAGGATGGGCCACGAGTCCCAGAATTCCCCAGCCAATAAATGCATTTTAGGGTAGGTGGATTCCAACCCCCAGAATTCCCTAGCCAGCTGGGTGTGGGATTCTGGGAATTGGAGTCCACCCACCTTTAAACCATGCTGGCTGGGGAATTCTGGGAGTCGGCTCATGGAAAACACCCTGAGGTTGAGAAATGCAGTTTTTGGGTATTTGCCAACCTTCCTTTCCCCATTGCAAAGCTAGAAAACAGACCCTCTCCTCTCGTCCAAATCTCCTTCCTGTGGATAGTGATAGATTTACCTTTTAATTTAAACTCTAAAATTAACTCTTTATTTATTGGATTTGTCTCTTGTGTGAAGGCTGTTAGGGGGAATGTAATAAATGTTGAGCAGACCCATCTCCAACCTTTGCCTGTGTTCTTTTTAGTTGGAGTTGGAAGAAAAAATGGATATAGCCAGCAAACACGTATATTCTGGTTTTGGGTAACCTTAGTTAATGGACAACGGACTTGTATTTTTTTTGTACTGAACGTTGTGTTGTAGTAGAGCAGTCCCTGAAGCAGGTCTGGCGTGAGTTGACTTTGACCTATCTTGCTTTCTGCTTGGAAAAAGGCTGGCTGGGCTGTTTTGCAGCATTTGGGGCAATGGCGAAATTGTCTGCTGTTTGTGGGGCACTCCTAAATGGTGGCTTCTACCTGAAGCAAAGAGGTTGGGCCTCTTTTGCAAAGACTGGTTCTACAAGCCAGGTGTTCTGGTGACTTCAGAAGGATGAAGACTCAATCATGTAGGTTGGGAATGGCAAGAGGTTAAGTCTCATAGTCATCTTCAGCTGGTTGGTGTTGCTGTTCATTGAGGGAAGAATGCCATATAATGAGACCAAACCCCACTTCCTTCTAGCACTGATGATGTTACCTAGTTGGGTCAAGAAACGTCTGCAAGAAAACAACCAAGTGTCAGAGAGCACCAAGGACCCCACAGTCCCCTCCCCCTTTAGACATGTTTCTGTGAGATGCCTTTTGGTAGGTAAATATGACCAAACACCTTTCAAAAAGTAGCCATGGTTTTAGACAGCTGGGAAATAACAAAACATTTGCATTCTTATCAATGGACTAGTCAGATTTCCATGCAGAAAGAGCTGTTCTTTGCTAAACAAAATGACAGGCAGCTTCGGCCAAAGAAAACCATTAAAGCAACAATCTAACTCTGTAAAACAGTATTGTATCTTTTCCACTTCACAAATCCCACTCCCTTCTAGCACTGGTGATGTTACCTAGTTGGGTAATGAAATGTCTTCAAGAAAACCACCAAGCTCAGAGAGCACTGAGGATCCCACAGTCCTTGTCCTCCTCCAACTCCTCCTCCTCCTCCTTTCCACAAACCCTACTCCCTCCTAGCACTGATAATGTTACCTAGTTGGGTAATGAAACGTCTGCAAGGAAACCAAGCTCAGAGAGCCCTGAGGGGGGGGGCAACAATATTAAACATGATATTCGCTTGTGCATCCCACAGGAAACGGGGGAATCCAAGTGTGTGTTCAGGCCTTTTGCCCGCTAGATCCCACAAGGAAGCCCCAATCCAGAGAACGAATTGAGGTGGAGTGGCTGGTGTTAATTTGGATGCCTCTTTGGGAGGGGGCCCTGGAGTCCAATTAGGGAGGGGAGCTAAAGGTCCTCTGAATGCCTGCCAAACCAGAAAAACTTGTATTTTGTCGAGCTTGCACAGGAGAGGCCCCTGAGGAAAAGTTAGTGTGTTGGACAGGTTTGCAAATCGGAACAGCCTGGGAGTGCCAGCCATTCCTGGCCTTATCCACGGGAGGGGGGAGGAAGGTGTGGAAAAAAATAGTGACTTCTGGCTTTTGAAGGGCGAAGAAAAACATTGCATGGAGTTTAAAATTTCACGGTGCACAATTCGGCTATTGTTTTTCAGCCTCCTTTTGACATCTGGTGAGAGATCTTGGGTAAATGATTGTGTTGGATCCCAGATTCATTCCATCTAGTTAATTCCTGCTCCTATCAGGTTTGTGCAGGAGACCCTCCCAGGCGCTAGCTCCAATTTTCAAGGTTTTTATATTTAGGGGAAACCATCAAGCGAGCCGTTGGCTTCCTTTTGTTCTGTTTTCTGTCAATTCAGCAAAAGCCGCTCCGTCTCTTGGTGATAAGGAATGCCGTGCCAATAATAAAAATATATCCTGAGCTTTTTTTTTTAATGTAGAAATAAATGCCTTTGATACGAGGTAAATAAATGGATTATATAGATAGTCCTTGACGTACAAAGGTTTGATTAGTGACCATTCAAAGTTACAACGGCACTTAAAAATGTGACTTACGACAGTTTTTCACATAGCTGTTGCAACAACCTCACGATCATATGATCAAAATAAAGGCGCTTGGCAGCTGGTTCATATTTATGACGGTCGCAGTGTCCTGGAGTCCTTTTGCCGACCTTCTGACAAAGTCATTGGGGAAGGCCGATTCACTTAACCAGGTTACTAACTTATCAACTGCAGTGATTCACAACTCTGGCAAGAAAGGTCATAAAACAGGCCAACACTCACTTAAATGCCTCACTTAGCAACAGAAATTTCGCCCTCGGTTGTGGTCGTAAGCCGAGGACTGCCTGTAATATTAAAATAGCCGCCCGCGGGCTGATTGATGCCCTCCATTCCAGCCATGGCATCCTCTGTAGATACTTGGCTATTTACTTGCAAAGCCCCAGATCAGGTTCAGAGTTTGAGCCAGAACTTCTGACGATACGATGTGACAGTTAAAAGCAGAGCCCTTTGGCCCTACAAGAAATACCCTGGGCTGATTTACTGGGAATTGGGTTTCAATGGAGGCTGCGTCTCAGATCCTGGTCTGAGCGGGTAATCCGGCTGCCTATCGTGGCTTGCAAGAGAGCAAGCCACCATGTGTGTGCGATTGTGCTTTCATTGGCCTACCTATCGAACCTCAACAAAGCTTGCTTGTGCTGGATCCGTGTATGGAAACCGGGTTTGTGATTTTGCTGAGATCGGTGGGGTATCTGCAGCATTTGAGAAGAGAGGAGAGGAAGGTGCAGTGAGTAAGAGGAGGAGGAGGCTGTTAGGAGCGGGGGAGAACCATTTCACAGAAGCCTCTAAGCCAGCCTCACCAGCCGCAGCACGCTCTGGCCTTCCGTGTGCGTTGCGCCTCCCCTTCTCCCCTTGTCTGCCCAACAAGCAGGGAATGTGGGATTTACCGTAATCACGGCTATTTTTACAAGCAACCGTTCGGCGTGGCTGTGTGCCTGAACCAACCCTTTGCCTGAAACAAGACAGCCTCCAGACTGGTTGGAGGATTAGCTTCTTCCCAACTAACCACAGTTAAAATGAAAGGGGCTTACAGGAAACAAGCTAGGATTATTATTATTTCATGTTGATGTTTCTAGGCAGTCTACGGTCATACTAGAAAGAAGAGGGGGTAGGTAGAACCATTCAATCAGGGTTTGATTTAAACTAGCCAGGGTGACTAGGCAGCCTTATTTAAAAAAAACCAAATAAATAGCCTTTAAGGTTGAAAAGGGAGGCAAGTAGGGTGCGACCATGTAAGAAATGCTTCCAAGATGTGCGATAAAATGGAGAAAATTAAAGTATACTAATCTACCTGGAAGAAAAGCGTCAGAGGGGCCTAACTCTCAGACCCAACTTGGAAGAAGAGGATGGGGGGGGGGGGAGGCCGTTGTCCTGGCAGACTCCCATGCTGAACAGGAAGCCTTTAGGGTACTTCCTGTTGGGAAAGCAAGTGGCCGGCCTGGAGCCATTCCAGAGCCTGGGAATCTCTTCTCCGGAGGCTTTGGTGTGTCTCCCTTCAAGGGCCGGCCCCACACTGACTTTAGAAAGCTGCCAGCTTGAGCTTCGGCAGCTGGCGCAAGAAGTTCCAGCAATGGAGTTTCAAAGGCTGGAGAGCGGATCAGCCCTAGGAGAGGTCTTCCCGTTGCCTTTGGCAGCCATTCGCCTTCCCTCTTCGTTACAGCCTTTAGCTTCCAGCTTTTGGCCGTAGCTAGAAGAAGCTGAATCATTTTGGCCGATTGCGTGGTGACAAAACTTGGCTCATAGCTTTGGGTAGCGTTGCTCACCCTTTTAAGATGTCTCTCCCTCCCTCCCCCTGCCAGCACTGGAGTTCTGCACAACTGAGCAACTGTGGGGGACCCAGAGCAAGCAGGGTGGGCATGGCCACACTGGCCCTTCTGAGAGCTGGAGGGGGGGTCTCTCTCGAGATGGTTGAATGGGGTAAGAAGACCCCACCCCCCCTGCCCGCCTGTCTCTTTAGTTTTGGGTTTTGTATAATTTAAAATTTTCCATTGGTATATCTGCACAGGACCTCCAAGGTCCCTTCAAGCTCATTCTATTCTAACTCTGTCTTAAAACAGTTCATTTAGTGACTGGTCGAAGTTACAGCGGCATTGACAGAAGGGACATGATCGTTTTTCATCCTCCATGGTCACGTGATCAAAATTCAGACACTTGGCAACTGACCCATATTTATGACGGTCACAGTGCCCCAGGGTCATATGATCCCATTTTGCGACTTTCTGACCAGCAAACTCTCTGGGGAGGCCAGATCCACATACCAACTGTATTACTAACTTAACAACTGAAGTGATTCACTTATCGACTGTGGCAAGGCAATTCGTAAAAGGAGGCAAAACTCACTTAACGCCTGTCTCGCTTAGCAGCAGAAATTTGGATCCCGGTTGTGAATCGTATGTGAAGGACAGCCTGTAGGCCTCCCGGAGTCGCCTTATAGAGGAAATGGACAGCATAAATATTTAATAAATAAAATTAAATAGATTCCTAAGGATAGCATGGAACTGGCACAGTTTCTATGGAGGAGCATAGAGCGGCTGCCCACTCCTACCTAGCTTTGCAAATCATTGAGTGGGTAAGTCCCTGGCAAAATACTTTCTCCTCCCACTCTCTGGAGAATACAGAGTTTCCTGAAGTTGGCTTCCAGTTGTTTCTCTTTTTAACAAAGCGCTGGAGTTCCAGCTGTTTCCGCCCTTCTCTGACCACGCTGCTGAATGTGCCATGGCTCAGAACGCTCAGCAGTGCAGCTTGGAGGGTGAGCAGGGATGCATTTAATGCCTCCTCCTCCTACCTGGGCTCCTATAGAGCAGGGGTCTCCAACCTTGGCAACTTTAAGCCTGGTGGACTTCAACTCCCAGAATTCCCCAGCCAGGAAAGCTTGCAAAGGCCCTTGCGGCTTTGAGCAAAGGGAACTTCTGTTCACGCACGTCGTTTCTAGAAAAGTGTCTTTTTTTTTAGTCCAGCAGCTATAAAATTAGATATTCCAATCTTGCAGGAAAATTCTGGTGGCGTCCTATAGAAAGCATGTTTTATTGCCATGGGAAGTGTGAGGCATTCTGATGGTGCTATGAATGACAGTATGAATGTCTAATGATAGGCGGGTCAGGGTTGGAATTGACAGCTACGTGAGGAGGGGACTTCAAATTCAACGCAGCCAAATCATCGAAAGCCCGTTTTGCGCTCTGTTCTTCTTTGGGTGCCAATGTCTCAACCTAAGAGAAAGGGCCCGTAGGCACGTTGGCCTGCTTTATTCTTCTTCTTCTTAAAGCCCTGGCATTTCTCAGGAACATTCATAATGATTGACATTGATTGACTTTGGAGAAAGTGCAAAGAAGAGCAACTAAGTTGATTAAGGACCTGGAGACTAAAACATAGGAAGAACGGTTGCAGGATTTCAGTTTGGCCAGTCTAGAAAAAAAGAAGGACTAGGGGGGACATTACAGCAGTATTCCAGTATTTGAGGGGCTGCCCCAAAGAAGAAGAGGGGGGTCAACCTCTTCTCCAAAGCACCAGAAGGCAGGACAATTAAACAATGAATGGTTGGAAACTAATCAAGCCTGGAATTAAGGAGAAACTTCCTAACAGTGAGGACAATTAACCAGTGGAACAGCTTGCCTCCAGAAAGCGTGGGCACTACATCACTGGAGGTTTTTAAGAAGAAACTAAGACAGCCACTTATCAGAAATAGTATAGGTTCTCCTGCTCGAGCAGGGGCTGGACTAGAAGACCTCCAAGGTCCCTTCCAGCTCTATTCTAAATTCTAAGTCTAATCAAGGAGAGAAGCAACCTGGAATTAAGGAGAAACTTCCCAACAATTAGAACAATTAACCAGTGGAACAGCTTGCCACCAGAAGTTGTGGGTGCTCCATCACTGGAGGTTTTCAAGAAGAAACTAAGACAGCCATTTGTCTGGAATAGTATACGGTTTCCTGCTCGAGCGGAGGGTTGGACTAGAGGACCTCCAAGGTCCCTTCCAGCTCTATTCCGATTGGTTGATGGACATGTCACATTTGCACAATGGATGTGTTGGGAAACGGGATGACGGGAAAACAGGTCAGGGGGTGGGGCTGCTCTACCTGTCAGTTGACAGTAGACACCCTCCCACGGCTGGCAAGTCCAGGCCAGCCTCCCCCGAACGGTGCCACGGCCCTGCAGAGCTTGTTCCGTGGCTTTGCATGTCCGCAAGGCACTGTTCCCCACCTGCAGAGCACGGAGCGAGGCGCCTGGCTTTGGTTACCGTCAACAGCTGCTTCTCCCCTTGCCTGAACTCTGTGACTTCGGTCTCCAAGGCTGAGGAAGGCGAAAGAGGCGGCAGCTGGCTCTCTTACTCCTGGCGTGGCCTCACCGTTGGCACATGCCAGGCATGCCTTACGTAGTGGGCCTTTGAATTCTCTCTCTCTTACATACACACACTATTTCTCAACCCGGGCAGCTTTAAGACCGGTGGACTTCAGCTCCCAGAATTCCCCACCCAGTGCGTGCTCTGGCTGGGGAATTCTGGGAGCTGAAGTCCACCGGTCTTAGCTGCCCGGGTTGAAAAACATTGCTCTCTCTTCTAAATTCACTCTAGATTTCACCCTCCCCAAGTCTTGTGCTGCCTCATCGTAGAAAGATAATCATGTCTGTCCAGTCAGGACTATGCAGGTTGTCCTTGACTTACAGCCACTCGTTTAGTGACCATTTGAAGTTGAAAAATGTGACTTAACGGCCACGGTTGCAGCATCCCTATGATCATGTGATCAAAATCCCGATGACTCTCATTTATGACGGTTGAAGCATCCCTTTTGCGAT
Source organism: Diadophis punctatus similis (assembly GCA_023053685.1). Classification (NCBI taxonomy): domain Eukaryota; kingdom Metazoa; phylum Chordata; class Lepidosauria; order Squamata; family Dipsadidae; genus Diadophis; species Diadophis punctatus. The sequence goes on along the minus strand of JALIGW010000006.1, from coordinate 72,497,656 downwards.
CTTACGACAAGCAAAATCAGTAGGGAAGCCAGATTCACTTAACAGCCTGTGGGACTAAAATGGAGTAAAACTCACTTAACAACGGTCTCACTTCATCGTCATCTTTTTTTTTTTTTTTTTTTTTCCAAAAAGTTTTATTAGTACAAAATTACATAGATAATAGCTAAACATTAAATAGAAAGTACAAACATTTTTTTTAATTTTTCTCCCCCCTAACCCACCCCTTTCCCTCCCCCCCTCCCCCCCGGACTTCCCAGAGAGAGTACAGGGCATAATATCAATAAAATAAATTTAAATTAAATTAAAAAATTTTGACTTCCACCTTATTTTTTTAAAACTTCAACTCCAAATTGTACACTAATAAAAATTCCTTCCTCCTCCTTTCAATCATCTACCCTTCAGAACATTTCTTCACTGTTAACTAAGAATTAAATGATTATTACATAAATGATGACTAAGTATTAAATACAAAAACCTTAAACTTCATCATAAAATCAATCAGTATATAAATAACTTACTATTACTATATATCAGATTATAAGCACTAATTCCAAACTTTAAATAACCTTCCTCCCAAAAAAAAAAATGTTAAATCTAATTGTAATATTTTATAACTGGATAGATAACAATTCCAAATCTTTCTCACAATTCAATAAAACTTAAATTGATATTACACAAAAAATAACTAAATAATAATACAAAAACCTTAAACTTCATCATAAATTCTACCACTCTATTAGTAACAAAATGTTACTATGTATTAAATTATTAGGTTCAAAAAAGTTCTAAATCTTTAAAAAGAATTAATAATACTTTGAATAAGCCCCCCAAAAAAAACAAAAGAAAAAAAAAAGAATGCAAGAAGTAAAGAAAAGAAAAAAAAATTAAGGAAAGAAGGGAAAAAGAAAAGTACAGTCATAATGGCAACCATCTGTCCAATAAACTTCAACACTGCATCTTGTTGTATCTTGATGATGGTTGCATCTTTTTGTAACTTGATAATTTTGTAGTTGTCAGCTCGCCTCCCATCTGACCCCGATCTTCCATCTCCTTTTCCAGACTGTAGACATCTGTCTGGCTCTGCCAATCATTTAAATTTTGTAAATCTGTTTCGATTTGAAGAGGAAGGAATGGCTTTCCCTCCTCCTCCTCTTTTGTTTTCATACATCTTTCCTCTGGAATCTTGGATATATCAGCCTTTAAGACGTTGACATAAAATTCAGTAGCTTTCTTTGTTGTATTAAGCCGATATCTTTTTCCCAGAAATTTCACTGCAACTCCTGTTGGTGCTTCCCATTTGTAATGTAAATTTAACCTTTTAAATTCATCAATCAGAAAGGTATAATCTTTTCTGGCTTTGAGCATTTTAGAGGGAATTTCTTTCCATATCATCAGTTCCTGGCCATTCACCTGCAGGTTATTTTTAAACGTCGCCTGTATAATCCTATTCCGTAAGGCTCTTGTAGTAAAGTATATTACAATATCCCTTGGTAGGTGTTTTTGTTTTGCATACCAGGAGTTGATTCTATATATTTTATCAATTTGCCTGGCTAGTTCTTCTTTAGACAGTCCAGACACCTGCTCCAAAGCTTCCACCATCCTTCCTTTCAAATCTTCATATAATCCTTCTTTCAACCCCCTGACTCTTATGGCAAATTCCATGGATCTGAATTGCGTCATTAACACCTCTGTTTCAAAATTTGCAATGTCATTTTGTATTTTATCTATATATTCTACTGAAGTTGTCAAAACTTGTTTGTTTTCTTCAATGCGGTTTGCCAAAACTTCAATATTTGTTGCTAGACCTTTACATACCTCCAACACATCATTTCTAATTTGTTGGTCAATATTCTTTAAAGCAGCCTGCATTTTATTATCTATTTCACTAATTTTTTGGTTAAATTCAACAATAAGTTCATCTTTCATAATCTTTAAGGTACTTATTAAATTTTCAGGTGTTAAAGACTTTGGGGGTGTTAACTCAGTGGTAAGTTGCATTTTAGAAATATAACCAGATGAATAATCCATTCTTTTATTCAAAACAATCTTTCCAGATTTTGAAGCCATTTTAGTATTTCCAGTGGTGAACAAAGAAAAAGCCAAGCCTCTAGTTAAAGTTCTTTTAAATTTCTTTTAAAATTCTTTCAAATTCCAAAGCCAGATAGAATTTTATTTTTAAAAAATTGTCAGTTATTATTTAATCCAGAATCGGGAGACAGAGAGAGTAAAGCCAACTTTCAAAATCAAAAATTTCCATAAGAAAAAAAGCTGCTAGGGAAACGAAAGTTACTTTCACTTCTCCTCCCACTTTCTCCGATCGCCATGTTGTAGCCTAATAACTGTTACTTAGTTTCTTCCGAAGTGAAAATCAGCAGTGGAGTTGAAAGAAAAAAAAAATCTGTACTTGCCCTTTACAATCCTGTCTCTCTCTGTCTGCTTATTTAAACAATTAAGTAGTTGTAATCCCATTCACGAAGCAGCGGGTGGTCACAGCATCTTGCTCCGCAAAAGCGGAGGTTTCCAAGTCCCCGGAGCAAGAGACAGGCTGGCTGGGGAGCCCTCACCTTTCGCGCCCCTAGCTGACACTTGGGGCACTAGGGGGGGCTCTACCCCACCTGTCCGGCTCTCATCTCTCCCCTTTGCCCGGGGCAGAGACTTTCAAGCCGCCAGACAGCTGTTCTGGCGGCTTTAACGGGGAAAAGGAAAGGCGCTCAACGAGGAGCGTCCGCGATGCAGCGATCCGGAACCGGAAGTCTCCTTCATCGTCATCTTTTAACGTCCTCATAATCCCTGGCGGGGTGGAGTCTGGGCAACTGAATGGAGCGAGCAGAGTGTTTTAATGGCCGGATGCCCTTCCTGTTGCCAATGCGGAGTTTAGTTCAGCAGATATATCCTCATTGTGCCCAGAGAGAGAAATATCTGCCTCTACCTAGGATCGAACTCTCAGCCTCCTGATTGTGAGGCAGGAGCTCCACCTCTAGGCCACCGCACCCCTCTAACAACGGTCTCACTTGCCAACAGAAATTTTGGGCTCTATTGTAGTCGTAAGCAGAGGACTACCTGTAGCAATAGGAATAGCACTTAGACTTATATACCGCTTCATAGTGCTTTACAGCCCTCTCTAAGCGGTTTACAGAGTTCAGCCTCTTGCCCCCAACAATCTGGGTCCTCATTTTACCCACCTCAGAAGGATGGAAGGCTGAGTCAACCTTGAGCCTGGTGAGATTTGAACCGCCGAACTGCTGAACTAGCAGTCAAGGTTGCAGTGCTGCTTTTAACCACTGCGCCACCTTGGCTCCTTCCCAGTAGGGTCACCCAAGGGGCGAAAGTCATCCCAGCTGCCCAGCTCAAGCCAGCAGGCCCCTCTCTAGACCAGCAGCAACGCAGGGAGATGCTATAGGCAAATCCTCACTTAACGACAGTGTGGCAACGCTGCATGAAGAAGACCGTAGGAAACCCTACTATATTTTTCCCACGAAAGCCGCATGCATAGAAAACACACAATAATTGAGGATATATACCTCTGCGGTTGCTGGGAGTCGAAAATGACTTGATGGTGCCCAGTTGACCAACCGGTCCTTATTTCTCCCAAGCTTTGCCTGAAAAATAGCTCCCTTGTTTTGGGGCAGAAAACCCCCATTACAACCTATGACCACAATAGACCCCAGAATTTATGTTGCTAAGTGAGACATTTGTTAAGTGACTTTTGCCCCATTTTATGACCTTTCTTGCCACAGAATTCTGGGAGTTGTAGTCCACAGGTCGTAACTGCTAGCTGGGGAATTCTGGGAGTTGAAGTCCACAGGGTTTGAAGTTGCCACGGTTGGACGCCCCAGCTTCAAATGAACCGTAGATCAGCCAGAGAAAGAACAACAGTTGAGTAGTGAAAGAGCCAATTCCTGATGCAACGCTGGCTCCTCCTCCTATCATCTCATTGAGAAATTGGCCTGCCTCCATTTTCCTTTTGCAAGACGGGCCTGCGTAATCCTGGGATGCCTTACTCACCGGCTTGCAAGGGGTAGGTGGTGTTTCCTCAATCATGGGACCTAGAGGTTGCTTCTAAAGAGGCCGACTGCCCTCCACCCCCCACCTGCCACCTCTTCTTCGGCTGTTGCATCACAATATTGCAACCGTTGCCTGCGGGTTACGCACGAGCCACTTCCGTTCCACTCCAAAGGACTACCTGTAAAGAGCTGGAAGCTCCAGTCGGCCTCCAATTGTTTCTTTCCCTTGGCCGAAAGGACTGCCTTCTAGTATTACAGTGTTATCCTATTGACATACTAAGTTTATAATATTAGCATTAATACCGGTATTAATGTTACAAACAGTGCAGAGAAGAGCAACTAAGACGATGAAGGGGCTGGAGACAAGAAGACTTTTTTCCTGGATGCCCATCTCTTTGCTCTTTCATTTGATTGTTCTAGCTTTTTTTTAATCGGGGTCAAGCACCCACAGGTGATGGGCATTGTGTCTTTTTAAATCTTCATATGTTCTAAACAAATGGAGAGCTAAATTTTCTCAGGGCAAAAGTATTAATTGTTGTACATGCCGAGGTGGAGTCAGCTCGTGTCGTATTCGAAAGCGTAAGGCCACTAATTTTATGCCACTCAAATTTAGTACATGATAGTCCTTGACTTATCACCACCATTGAGCCCAAAATTTCTGTCAAGTCAAACATTTGTTAAGGGAATCATTGCAGTTGACAACTCAGTAACCTGGTTGTTAAGGGAATCTGGCTTCCCTCTTGACTTGGCTTGTCAGATGGTCGCAAAAGGGGATCACGTAACCTCGGAACACCGCAATCGTCATAAATGTGAGTCTCTTGCCAAGCATCTGAATTTTGGACCAAGGGGACGCTGCAAAAGTCGTAAGTGTGAAAAGTGGTCACAAGTCACATTTTTCAGTACCGTTGTAATTTTGAACAGTCACTAAACGACCTGTTGTAAGTCGGGGACTACCTGTAGTTGAAAACAGATGCCGACTCCTCATGCGTTTTGCCAGGGTCGACTAACCGGGTTCTCTTCCTGAACTATAGGAGGCTCAGAGTTGTAAGTGGAGCAGCCGGTGGCTTCTTTCAGTAAATAGGTCATCGGCCTCAAGGCCCAGAAAGGCAGAATGAGAAGGTGGAAAGGATCTGAGAAAGGCCCACCGGAATTCATTCAGAGGAGACAGCGCCTTCATGTTGGGACAAGACCAGTGACTCTGGCCTCGGCTGTGATAAAGATCCTTCAGAGAAATGGGAGGGGGGCTCAGCGAGGGGACCTCCTCAAGACCCCCAGTCAGGCGCCTGGGGAACTCTTCAAAGGCCTTCCCAGTTGCTGCTGACAGATGTTGCGTGAAGTGAAGTAGGTCTGCCTCAATGCGCTTCTGTCGCTTGCTCTGGCTTTATTGCATCAGACACCCGCACATTTTGGGGTTTTTTTTTTTTTTTTTTGCGAAGGATGTTGGAACAGGTGGGACTTTTCCATCCACAAGGGCGGGGGGAAACCCTTCCGTAAATGAAGCACACTTAAAGTTGTGTCTCGGTTGCGTGTGAGAGTAAGGCTGGCCCCATTGGAAGAGAGTTTCCAAACAGCGGCCGGTTAGTTTAAACCTTTTACGGCGATGTTCTCCAGCTTGCCTTTGAAAGTGGAACAAGGCTGGAGGGTTTGCAGGTGCCGGGGCAAAGGGAGGTTTAAACAAGTACAACTTTCAAAGTTTACGTTTACGCTGGGGTCCCTTGCAGATGGGCAGTTGCCCCCCCCCAAAGCAAACTTTTGTCTAGCGGCTCTAGCCCAAGGCTTGTTCCTGGTTCTGCTCCACTCGATTGAAGCTGCTCGTCTGATTTGTCTACCCAAAGCCACATGCGGGCCCCCCTCAACCCCCCCCCCATTCTGTCCCCAGGGGGATTTAACATCCACTTCTGAGCAGGACACCTTAAAGGATGTTCTTGTTTAATGTTAAGGGGTAACAGAACAACAGAGTTGGAAGGGACCTTGGAGGTCTTCTAGTCCAACCCCCTACTTAGGCAGGAAACTACCATTTCAGACAAATGGTTGTCCAGTCTCTTCTTAAAATCCTCCAGTGATGGAGCACCCACAACTTCTGGTGGCAAGTCATTCCACTTATTCTGACTATCAGGAAATTCCTCCTTAGTTCCAGGTTGCTTCTCTCCTTGATCAGTTTCCATCTGTTGCTTCTTGTCTTACATTCAAGTGCTTTGGAGAACAGGTTGACCCCCTCTTCTTTGGGGCAGCCCCTCAAATACCGGAAGACTGCTGTCATGACACCCATAGTTCTTCTTTTCACTAGACTGGACATGCCCAATTCCTGCAACAGTTCTTCATATCATTTAACCTCCAGCCCTTTAACCATATTTGTTGCTTTTTTCTGCTCTCTTTCCAGAGTCTCTACATTACTTTTATATTGTGACCAAAACTCGATGCAGCATTCCAAGTGTGGCTTACCAAGGCTTTATAAAGCGGCTCTAATAGCAATGTTCTTAAAGGATAACTTGACTAGCTACCGTATTTTTCGGAGTATAAAACGCACCTTAGTTTTGGGGGAGGAAAACAAGGGAAAAAGGCCTCTGCCTCCAAGCAATTTAGCAAACAGCAAACAGCACAGATGATATACACTGTTTGCTGTGTATTTCTGTGCATGTGTGCCTGACCCATAGAAATAGCAAAGAATTGGAGAAATGTACATAATGCCAGAAAGTTTTCTTAAATGTAGTCACACTAACTCCTCCCAATTATTTAAATAGATCTACTCCAAGGTAAGTCAGGATTTAGCTCTAATACTAAACAGGACACTGTTACATTTCAGACTATACTTGTACAGAGCTGTTAAAATTAATTAAAATTTCTGGAAGTATACATTATTCTCTATTATTTAAAAGAAGATACAATAGCAGTGGGCCTCTTCAGAGCAAGCATTTATTTTAAAAAGCTTCTTTATTTTGTTAAGTTGTCTAGACTCTAGAACAATAATAAAGCAGTCTTTAAAAATAAGTCTAATAATTTGAACATTCTACAGACATTTATAGTTATTCACTTACCCCCTTGCATCCAGTTCAGCAGAAAATAAAAATCTGTGTGTCTGTCCCAGCTATTTGCCTCTTTGCAGCTAGTTTCAGTTTCATTTTAGCCCGTGGCAAATCAGCTGGGGGTCGGGAAGCTGCTAATGACTTGCTTGGCTTAATTGGCTCTTCCCTGTTTGCTGCAAGCAGGTAAATTGCTGGAAGACAGAGGCTAAAGGGTGGGGGTGGGTGGGGCTACATTCGGTGTATAAGACGCACCCAAGTTTTCACCCTCTTTTGGGGGGTAAAAAGGTACGTCTTATACTCCGAAAAATACGGTATGTAGTTTTTGGACTGCTGGATTCTACTTCATGAATACACAAAGCTTGGAGACATTGTGTGTTTGTAGAGGCTTCCATGGCTTTACCAGAGGGGTGGGCAACCCCTGTGGCCCCTTTACCGCCTCTCAGTTTCTACCCTGGTGCCTTGGCCAGTAGACCAAACAGGCTCTTCTTACCAAGATGTCCCAAATTAGGACTCCGCTCGGAATTAGGCCAGTCAGGTGTACTATTTCAGCACAGCTTTTGATGTTCATCTGTAGTTCTGAGTTTGCAACATCCTTTTTTCCTGTCTCTCATCGTGAACCAAGCCGCCTTCCCTCGTGCGAGAAGCGACGCATGCCTTGGTGCCGATTCCTCACACCCCACAATCCTCGTCCAGGTTGTGGGAGGCAGCAGAACGGGTGGAGCGGCCCACAGAAGTGCCCTTTGGAAGAGGCAACCTGAGGTCCCTTTCGCAAGTGACCAGCCAAGCTATTTATAAGTGCAGAAGCTGGAAACCCCATCCCAGGTGCCCCCCCACCTCCCCTCACCACTCTCCATTTAAAGAGCAGGGGAGCCCCCCCCCCGGAGTTTGGAAGCAACCTACAAGCGTGGAGCACAGGGACCCCTGTCTCAGGAACTGGGATAGCTGGCCCAGCTTTATAGATTATAGGTAGTCCTCGACTTACGACAGTTCCCTTAGTGACCGTTCAAAGATGCAACGGCACTGAAGCCCAGTTTGCACATCTCCTGCAGCTGCTGCCTCTTGTCGGCCTTCCACATGGCGTGGGGGAGATGCCTGGGGGGGGGGCGGGGAGGAGAGAGAGCAGAGGGGTCAAGCAGCCCCATCCGCACCTCTCTTGCAGGGACCCCTTTCCTAGCCATATGACCGTCCCAAAGGTGCCTTTTCAAGAGGCAACTGGACTTCCTTGGTTTTTTTCTTTGAAGACGTTTCGCTTCTCATCCAAGAAGCTTCTTCAGCTCTGGGGTTAGGATTGAATTTTTCTAGTCAGACTGTTTCGAACACATTCCTGCGCGTTGGAGGCTTTGAACGTGTTTCAAGTTATTTGCAGGCTGCTACAGATCTTTTCTTGCCAGGTTTAAATTTCTTTGAACTCGGGAGCTCCCAAGGGCTGGCTGCTTATGTCCCCTTGTTCCTGGGAATTTCCTTTCTCCCTGGGAGGCTCCCAGCTCACTCCCAGCAAATAGGGCATTTTTCCCAAGGCCCAACTGAAGTTGTTAAATTAGTTACATGGTTGTTAAGTGAATCTGGTTTCCCCCGTTGATTTGCTTGGCAGAAGGTCGCAAAAGGGGATCACATGACCCCGGGACACTACGACCGTCATAAATATGAACCAGTTGTTAAGCAACCATATGTAAATCACATGACCATGGAGATGCTGCAACGGTGATAAGTGTGAAAAAATGGTCTTAAAGTAACTTTTTCCAGTGCCTTTGTGTGTGTGTGTGTGTGTGTGTGTGTGTGTGTGATTTTTTTGCTGAAAATGAAAAACAAAGGGAGACTATTATAGATCTATTTCAAGCTTATTTTGCTCTCGTCAGATAGCCATACCCCTTACTGGGATTTGAACCCGGGCCGGCTGCCTTGTAAGGCATTTCAACCCGGGCCGGCTGCCTTGTAAGGCAGCAACTTAACCACTAGGCCATAGGCTCTGTTCCCAATCAGCTCTTTTACCAGGAAAGGGTTATATATGTTTTTCTGTCATGTTATCCTGGTGTACCCAAATATGGGAGAGAAAGCATCACAGCTTCCTTTTTGCCTTTCAGCCCCTCACTGGGACCATCCAGGCTGTTTTTTATATAGCCGACACACTATTCTATATGTGTAGGATTTTTTGCTCAGTGAGTCTCCTGCAGGGCTCCTTTTCATGGGGTTGGTAGCCTAGATTTCCTAGCTATGACCTGGAAAACGAACAGCCCCACTAATGCAAGCAAATAATGTTCTTATGGTTACGAAAAATGCTGCCAGCTGTGAACAAATTGAGACACTTATGTTCCTCCCCCCCCCCCCGCAAAGAAATAAAATGCAATTCATATCTTCTCCACCCGCTGCCTTCTGTACCTGTCCTGTAAGTAAATAAACTTTCCTGGGGAAACCCAGATGTTCGAACAGAGTTGCCGTCCTTCTCTGAACAACTTTTGCAAGCTTTCAAGGCAAGGCCACTTCCTTCCAGTTTCGTAACATTTGCCTGCTAAAACAGGTGTCTGAAACTCCAATGGTCAAAACCGTCCCAGGTGGACGAGTCCATTGGCCAAGGGCCACGACACCAAATCCTTTCTGTTGAAAGAAGAATCTGTAAGAAGTCAAAAATCACAGGTCACCGTAAAACACACATCAATTTTTTAATTTTTTTGCGGGGGGGAACAATTTGTTCACAGCTGGCAGCATTTTTCGTAACCATAAGAACATTATTTGCTTGCATTAGTGGGGCTGTTCGTTTTCCAGGTCATAGCTAGGAAATCTAGGCTACCAACCCCATGAAAAGGAGCCCTGCAGGAGACTCACTGAGTCAGGCGAAGGCGAATTGTTGGGCTCTGCTTTCTTGCAGCCCAGCAGAGAAAATATGAAATTGTCTGCTCTGGAGCCCAAGGCATTTTGGGAGGGCCAGGTGTCAACTTTTGTCCATTTCTGGTCAAGTCCTTTGTTCCTCCAAAGAGGAACGTGTCTGCGCCAGCAAGCCATGCCAGATTTTTCTCTCCTCAGCAGCTGGCTTCTTTGCTGTCCACCATCCCAGAAAGGCAGTCTCTTGCCCATGGATGGCTGCTGTCTGGAAACACACACACACACACACACAGAAACACCGTTGATCCTTGCCAGCTGCCACCCTCCTGGTCTCGCCAGATGTCCTTGGATTGGAGAGCAGAGCTGGCTGTGGCTGAGCCACACTTGCCCTCCAAAAGTGCTTTTCTTAAAGCCGCCATGTCTTTGCCGTCGTGCGCTTTTGGGGACCGGCTGCCTGTGACCTCTGATAACAGCGTTCCGATATCTGAGGGGCCGCCCCAAAGAAGAGGGAGGTCAAGCTGTTCTCCAGAGCACCTGAAGGCCGGACAAGAAGCAACGGATGGAAACCAATCAAGGAGGGAAGCAACTTGGAAGGAAGGAGGAATTTCCTGACAGAACAATTGATCAGTGGGTGCTCCATCAATGGGGGCTTTTAAGAAGAGATTGGACAGCCTCTTGTCTAAAATGGTAGAGGGTCTACTGCTTGAGCAGGGGGTTGGACTAGAAGACCTCCAAGGTCCCTTCCAACTCTCTTTATTCTCTCATTCTGCTGGTCTCTTCCTCTTGTTCAGCTCTGCTGCAAGGCTTCCAAAGGGGCTGGTCTCCCCCTCCCCACTGGAGCCCTTTCCTCCTCCTCCTCCTCCTCCCTCAGCCTGGCTGCAGCCCAGCCAGCTCTCTCAGGACTTTCTCTTGCTCTCTCCCAGCCATAGGCAGCACATGAGGTTTCCACGCTCTCTCCAGCTGACGTGGTTCCCTTTCTCCTGCCAGTTCCCGCTCTGCAAGCCCTCGCCTCTCCCAGACGAGCCTGATTTATGGGCCATATGGCAGGAGAGCTCACAGCTTTTGCGGCTCAGCCCTGGCGAAAACCTGGGAAAGCCGGCGGTCAGTCGGTGGGCTGCTCCAGAAAGGGCTGCAGAATCCCACCGTGGGTGGAGCCCCATGGAGGATGAGGCCTCTGGGCTGGCGTGGCTTCTCTCTCTCGATCTCTATGTCTGTGTCTGTCTCTTATGTCTAACTCTCAATCTCTTTATCTCTCTAGGTCAGAGGCCTTCAAACTTGGCAACTTTAAGACTTGTGGACTTCAACTCCCAGAATTCTCCAGCCAGAAGTCCACAAGTCTTAAAGTTGCCAAGTTTGAAGGCCTCTGCTCTAGGTCTTTGTCTGTCTGTCTGTCTGTCTGTCTGTCTGTCTGTCTGTATATTGGAGGTGGTGACCCTTTGAGAGCTGTATGCAGCGAAATTTCATTTTAATGTATGCGGATTAGTGTACAAAGTTATTCTAGTGACAAAGTTATTCTATTGTCTGTCTGTCTATCTGTCACTCTGCGGTACCTTTCTATATCTCTATATATCACTCGAAGACCTTCCCCTGTCTCGTCTCCTGTCAGAAAAGCAGGAACTAGAAAAATTATTAATTTAACATTTTAGAAATGTCAAAGCTCTGATAAAATAAGAGATTTATATAGTTTTAGCCCAGGCATTTCCAACCAGCAATTTCTATGTGCAAGTCAGCCCCAGAAGGCATCTTAAAAGACAGATGCTGGTTTGAATAAGTGCCACGTTCGCAGTCAATCCAGGTAGTCCTCGACTTACAACGGTTCATTTAGTGACCGTTCAAAGTTACACAGCATTGAAGAAAGGGACTTCAGATGGTTTTTTGCAGTTGTGAACTTTGCAGCATCCCCACAATCAGGTGATCAAAATTCAGACCCTTGGCAATGGGCTCGTATTTATGACGGCCGCGGTATCTTCGTTGCACGGAGTTGTGCGTAGGGAAAAGTAAGTTGAGGGGGCATTGTGCAGCCTGTACTAACAATTCAAGTTGATTGCCTTGCTAAGAGCCTTTACAACAAAAGGGGGTCTAAGCAATTTGGAGTTAATATGGACTAGAGCCTCTCTCTTTTTTTGCGACTTTAAGATGGGGGGACTTCAACTCCCAGAATCCGGGATTCTGGGAGTTGAAGCCCCCCCCCCATCTTAAAGTGGCCAGGGTTGAAAAACAATTGTAGCTGTTCCCCCTTCCGAGCAGACTCGGCTAGACCTTCTCCGGGCCTGTTTCTTTCCCTCCCTCCTTCCTGTATTCCAAGTCAAAAGCCACACAAGCTCAGACTTCCGGGGGAGGGGGCCCCTGCTTTCTGGGAAGCCACCCTCCGTTGTGCTGCTGCGGGAAAACAACACAATGCCCAGGCTGGATTTAAGTGTCGCTTCTCCCGCCTTAAAGGCCTGCCTTAATTTGGAATATTGGGCTTCCCTCCCTCCCCCCCCCCCCCCCCCGTGTGTGTGCGTGTTTGTCTTTGTTGAAATTTTCACGAGATTCTTCAGAAGGTAGCCAGGAAAAAAAGTTTTTGGCTTCTTGATGTGGAATTATTCCTCCAGAGAGCCTTGGGGGGGGTGTCACTTGGGTGTCGTTCCTCCCCTCCCTGCAAATCATAATGAATTGGGATTTTGTACAGTGTGGGTTTGATGGGGCTTCAGGGAGTGGTAAAGCTCCTTATGTGGTTAAAGGCAAAGCTATACAGAGGGAGACCTTGACTTACAACTTCAAATGAGCCAAGGTGGCGCAGCAGTTAGAGTGCAGCACTGCAGGCCACTTTAGCTGACTGTGATCAGCAGTTCAGCGGTTCAAATCTCACCGGCTCAAGGTTGACTCAGCCTCCCATCCTTCCGAGGTAGGTAAAATGAGGACCCAGATTGTTGGGGGCAATGTAAATATACATTGCTTACTGGTGTAAACCGCTTAGAGAGTGCTTGCACTGTGAGGCGGTATATACGGTAAGTCTCACTAATAAATAAATAAATAAATAAATTGAGTCCCAAACTTCTGCCGTTCAATGAGACACTTCTTAAGTGAATTTTGTCCCATTGTACGACCTTTCTGGCCACAGTTGTTAAGTGAATCACCACAGTTGATAACGTTAGTAACCCAGTGGTTAAGTGAACCTGGCTTCCCCCATTGACTTTGCTTCTCAGAAGGTCGCAAAAGGGGATCACGTGACCATGGGACACTGCGGCCGTCATAAATACGAGTCAATTGCCAAGAAAGTCTGAATTTTAATCACGTGACTCCAACGGTAGTAACTGTGAAAAATGGTCACTGCCGTTGTGTAACTGAACAGTCACTAAATGAGCTGATGTAAATTGAGGCATACCTGTACAGGTAGATAGATATAGTATATAGGTATACAGGTAGTTCTCAACTTATCTCAACTGTCCTTGAATGACAGTTCAAAGTTACAACGGCACCAGAAAAGCTGATTTACTGTCGATAATTGCACTTAAGAACGATCGCGGCATTCCCATGGCCACATGGTCAAAATCCAGGCGCTTGGCAGCAATCTATGACGGTTGCCGTGTTCCCGGGGTCGCGCAATCGCCATTCAGGAACCACCAAGCCGGCTTCTGACACGTAAAGTCAACAGGAAAAGCCAGATTCACTTAACAACCGTGTTATTAACAATTGCAAGTGATTCGCTTACCAGCCATGTAAAAAAGGGGGGGGGGTTTCCTAAAATTGAGTGTGACTCGCTTAACAACCATCTTGCTTAGCAACGGAAATTCTGATCTTGATCCTGGTCATAAGGCAAGGACTATTACCTATAGGCCAGTGATGGCGAACCTTTTTTGGTTCGCGTGCCAAAAAGGGGGGGGATGCGTGGGACCATGTGTGTGCGTGCCCACACCCATAATTCCATGCACCCCCGCGCATGCGCGTATGACCCCCCCACTCCCAGCATGCAATGGCATGCCCATTTTTTGCTCTCTCCAGGCTTCTAGGAGCTTGGGGAGGGCGAAAACGGCCTTCCCCACCCCCTCTGGAGGCTGGAAACAGCCTGTTTCCTGACTCCCAGTGGGCCCAGAAGGCCCGAAAATCAGCCGGCCAGTGCGCACATGCGCGCTGGACCTGAACTCGCGTGCCCACTGATATGGCTCCGCGTGCCACTTGTGGCACCCGTGCCATAGGTTCGCCATCACGGCTATAGGCTATGTTTGGAAAGCTGGTTCAGGCTGGCGAGGAAGAATCTCTCTTGAGTTGGGGTGGCACCTCCTTTGATCCCGCCGAGTTAACCTCTCCTTTCCTCTTGTCTTCCTCTTCCTCTCAGACTCTCTAAGGATGAATGGTTCCAATGTGGCCAACACAACCCCCCCGGCGGCCCCCCCGGCAAAATCCAAGGAGGACCAAGTCGTGAACGGCCACGATGAGAAGGAGAGCAACCCCTTCGCGGAATACATGTGGATGGAGAACGAGGAGGACTTCAACCGGCAGGTGATGCCACCAAGGGGCCCCCAAACTCTAAGCCTCCAGTCGCTTCTGAAAGACAGAGCCAGTTGCAATGGAAACGAGCGGAGGAGATGGGGCAATTCAGGGTAAACTGAGTCCTTCAGCAGCAGAAGGACTCTTGTTCCGTGACGTGGTTTGTGGCCTGGTGTGCAGCCTCAGAACTGTGGGCCCCTGGCTCTTCTCGCCATGTGGATAGGCTGCCCTCCGGGTGGCTTCGTGGTTAGGGAGAAGGGAGCTGCCAATCTGGATGCCCTTGCATGAGCGCAGAGCCCAGCAACACATTCCAGCTCGGAGCCTCAGTAGTGAGAATGGGAGCCAGGAAGGCTAGACTTGCAATCTGATCTTGGCTGGAACTTTCTTGGACAAGCTTTCCTCCTCCCCTCCTCTGATGTGCAACTTCCCTGCCTTGTGAGGCTGGGCAGAGGCAGAATAACAAGAGTTGGAAGGGACCTTGGAGGTCGTCTAGTCCAACCCCCTGCTCAAGCAGGAAACCCTATACCATTTCAGACAAATGGCTGTCCAATTTTTCTTAAAAACTTCCAGTGTTCAAGCATTCATAACTTCTGGAAGCAGCCCATTCCACTGATGAATTGTCCTCAGTGTCAGGAAATTTCTCTAGGTTGCTTCTCTCCTTGATTAGTTTCCATCCGTTGCTTCTTGTCCTGCCTTCTGGTGGTTTGGAGAATAGGTTTACCTCCCTCTTCTTTGGGGCAACCCCTCAAATACTGGGACTTTGCTATCATGTCACTCCTAGACATGACATCATCTTTTTCAGATCCCTTGTAGATAATTCACAGGTCACTTTAGACTTCTGACAACACCCAACCAAACTTGGCAGCTTTAAGACTCATGGACTTCAACTCCCAGAATTCCTCAGCCAGCATCACTGGGGAATAAAAGTGTGTAGTGGAATTTCTCAGACCAGCCACTTGTCCAGCTTCCTGCAGCGGTGGCCCTCTTTTGAGATGCACTGGGCCTGAGGCCGCTATCAAAGTAGCCCCTCAACCTCTTAATCTATTAATTTAGTAACCCACTTTTCAAGCGCTTCCAGCAGGTTGCAATGTCCGAGTTTGAAAACCGGACATTTGCCCCGGAGTTCTCAAAGTAGACGCTCTGAGGAAAGGCCAGGATTCGAATGCTTTGCGAAATCCGAAACCGCCGAGAGAGGAAGAGTCTGTCCCTCTGCCAGGGCAGCTTGCAAGAAGAAGTTTAGGGCGGCTGCTTTTAAGAGTGGGATCCTAAGACTTGCCCTCTGTGGGAGGCTCTGACCCGCTAATTACAGGAAGCAGTTGCTGCAAAAGGCCATGGGGCTGCAGCTTTGGGAGTCTTTCATTGCAAGCAGCAGGGCCTTGGGGGGGGGTGGGAGGGGAGAAACACACACACACACACACACACACACACACACACACACACACACACACACACACAGGGGTTGTCAAACCAGCCTGGTGTGTTTTGCCTCTTCACAAGCTGCAGACTTGTGCTGAAGGCAAACGCCGCAGCTTTCCAGTCCCCTTCAGGCCTGAGCTGTTTGCGGCAACACTTAACAACTCTGAGTCTCCATCCAGGTCAAGGTTGTCCCAAATGGTGAAAAGGCAACTGGACTTTCTGGCTTTTTTCCCCCCTTGAAAACATTTTGCTTCTCAGCCAAGAAATATTGGGAGTAGGATTCACAGCCTCATACAGAAGATTCTCAATGTGAATATAAAGATAAAACCAGAAACTTTTCTTTGGGGTTTAATGAGAAAAGACTCGGGGGAGGGGGGAGAATTGGATCTTTGATGTGATGTAGGCAGCAAGACTATGCGCAAAAATGGAAGGACCTTTGATCCCCAGCATGGACAAAGGGTTGCCAAAGTTGATGGAGCTAAATTGACTGCTTTGGTTAAAGGGGAAAAAGCACAATTACTTTTGTTTCCACTTGGAAGCCACTTCTGGAGTTTGTGCTTGAGGTGGAAAAAAAATGAAGCGTTGATTTTGGGTTTTACTGATTAGATAGGTTTGTTGTTATAGGAGTGGTGCAGTGGCCTAGAGGTGGAGCTCTCGCCTCACAATCAGGAGGCTGTGAGTTCGATCCTAGGTAGAGGCAGATATTTCTCTCTCTGGGCACACTGAGAATATATCTGCTGAACAAAACTCCGCATTGGCGACAGGAAGGGCATCCGGCCAGTAAACACTCAGCTCCATTCAGTTGCCCAGACTCCACCCCGCAAGGGATTATGGGGTCGTTAAAAGGAGATGATGATAGGTTTGTTGTTATAAAAATGGCTAGTTTATACTATTACGTAAAAGTAAAAAGTTGAGGTTTGATGCTATTATCTTCTTCTACTGCACCAAAGAGAGTCAGAAGTCAATACCTTTTCTTTCTTTTCCCCCTTTTTTCTACACTCTTCCCTCTCTTTTTTTCCTAGTATTTTCTTCTGTATTTTATATTATAAACTAATAAAAATTCTTTTTTAGAAAAGTGTTTCGCTTCTCATGCAAAGTAGCTCCTTCAGTTCTAACTGACTGGTGAGAAACCGAAGAAGCTTCTTGGCTGAGGAGCGAAACGTTTTCAAGGAAAGAAACTCAGAAAGTGCCCTTGCCTTTTGTGGGGAAAAGCCCCTTTGGGTGAACTGTCAGAGGACCCTCTTTGTCAAGGAGGCCAAACTTTCGCTCTTCCCTGGACATCTGACCTCTTCAGCTCTCTTTGCTCTTCTTAGTTTGGGAAGGAGCCGGGCTTTCCCAGATTTAGGATCCAGGGTTTCCCGGCAGGGCAGGGCCGGGCTAGCCTGGCCTACTTCTGGAGAACCGGGTGGCTGAGTTTACACAATGCCCTCAGCCAGGTTGCGCTGGGTTTGGCTAGTGTGTGATTCAAGGTGGGAACCGAGCCTTCACCCTGAGCCAAAATAGGTTGGTTTGGGCATGCTGCGCCTTCGGAACACGGCAGCCGCGCTTCTTCACTCCAGCTTCAGGATTTGGTGTGTTGATGACGGTGTTGAGCTGGAGGTGCCCTGAGTGACTTTCCCTGGTCACAGCTTCTGTCTTCGGGCAGCTTTCTGGCCTCTTCCTGTTGCTGCTGCTGCTTTTAACCAGGGTCTACTGGCTCCCTGCTCTGGAGTGGAGTAACAGAATAACGGGGCTTGGAAGGGACCTTGGAGGTCTTCTGGTCCAACCCCTTGGCAGGAGAGCCTATACCATGTCAGACAAATGGCTGTCCAGTCTCCTCTTGAAGACCTCCAATGTTGGAGCACCCACAACTTCTGGTGGCAAGTTGTTCCACTGGTTAATTGTTCTCACTGTCAGGAAATTTCTCTTTATTTCTAGGTTGCTTCTCTCTCTGTTCAGTTTCCACCTATTGCTTCTTGTCCTGCCCTCAGGGGCTTTGGAGAATAGGTTGACCCCCTCCCTCTTCTTTGGGGCAGCCCCTCAAATACTGGAAGGCTGCTATCATGTCGCCCCTGGTCCTTCTTTCCACTAATTTCTGTGTGAAACTGGGGAAAAGAAGGTAGTTTCTCTCAATCAGACAGCCCAACTAGAGTCTCCTCCTTCCCAAGCAGTGATTTTGGTGGAGAGGTGCTGGGAAGGGACTGACTTGGCATTACAATCCACCATGTCCCTGACTGGGCAGCCCCTCCCTGGCTCCTCGTCCACAGTGCCACCATCAACAAGATGGGATGGGCTTGAAAATGCCAAATGGGTTTAAAAATCCCAAAAAGTGCCACTGGAATCAATCAAAACGGGCTCCGGGAGGCTATTTTCTGTGAGTCTTCATTGGGAAAGCCAAAATGTAATGGTATTCAGAAAGAAGGGAGTGGGTGAAGGTGTTTTAGCCTTCTTCTTCTTCCTCCGCTCCTTCCTCTTCCTCTTCTTCTCCTTCTTCCCCTCCTCCTCCTCCTCCTCCTCCTCCTTCTTCCTCTTCTTCTTCTTCTTCTTCTACCCCCCTTCTCCTCCTCCTCCTTCATCATCATCATCTTTTTTTGACATTCTGTTGCTAAGTTGTATCCGAGCTCTTTGCAACCCCATGGGCCACAGCATGCCGTTTTTATGACGGTCACAGTGTCCCAGGGTTTACGTTGGTAAAATGGGGCAAAACCTAACCGCTGTCTCGCTTAACAACAGAAATGTTGGGCTCCATAGTGGTCATAAGTGGAGGACTCCCTGTATTGGATCTGTTTGCGGAGAGGTTCATGCAGGGTTTGAGACCCCGCTTGTCACGGTGAGGACTTACTAGGGTGGGTGGGCCCTGAGATGTGTTTCTTGAAGCTGGCTAGCCTAGTGGCCAGAGGAGGAGACTCCTGCCTGTCGCGACCCTCTTTTCCATCTCTGCTTCCCCGCCAGGTGGAGGAGGAGCTTCAGGAGCAGGAGTTCCTGGACCGTTGCTTCCAGGAGATGCTGGACGAAGAAGACCAGGACTGGTTCATTCCATCCCGCGACCTGCCTCAAGGCATCGGGCAGCTCCAGCAGCAGCTGAACGGACTCTCGGTCAGCGACAACACCCACAGCCGCATCGCGGAGGACATTTTGGTAAGGAGGGGCGCCAGAGGGAGCCGACTTCTGTCTTGAAAAAAAACTCTTTTATTATTTTTATTGCATTTATTACTTACTAAAGTGGCGTGGTGACCTAGAGGTGAAGACGCTCGCCTCCCACTTGGGAGGTTGAGAGTTCAATCCTAGGCAGTGTCTGATGTTTCTCTTATCAGAGCGCATATCAGAGAAAATATCTGCTGTGAACTCAGCATAGGCGTCAGGAAGGGAATCCGGACAGTAAATTCCCAGCTCCATTCACCCCGACCTCACCCAGATAAAAAGAGAATATAGGGTCGTAAAAAGAAAAAAAATGTATTTATTAGTTATTAAATTTATATGAGGGGCCCTTGGTGCTCTCAACTTGGCTGTTTTCTTGCAGATTGTTCATAATCCAACCAAATAACATCATCAGTGCCACAGATGAATGACAAAGCCACTTATAAGTGAATGCACTGATGATGTTACCTAGTTTGGGTCATGAAACGTCTGCAAGAAAACCACCCAGCTCCGTGGGCACCAAGGACCCCTCACTTCAACACCGAGCTACAAATATTCTCCTTTAAATTTGTATGCCACCCATCTCACTGTTAGGACGATTCTGGGTGGCTTACAATATGATTAAAAGGTTAAAGAAGACAATACAAAAGAGTTAAAATTAAAGAAGGGACTAAAACCCAAAAGGAGGAGCCATGTGGAGATGGAGATACTCGCTCTACCCCCTATCAGCCACCCCCAACGTAGAACACCCGTATTGGGGCTGCAAGCCAGCTGACAGAACTAGGTCTTCAGGCTCTTCCAGAAAACCGGGAGCGTGGGGACGAAGCTCACTTGGGGTGAGGTGGGGGAAGATGGGGGTCACAGTAAGGAAAGGCTCTCCTCTTGGACCCCACCAGCTGCAGTTCTTTGGCAGATGGGATCTGGGGTGAGTCACTTCTGGTGGGGCGAGTGAGGCAGGCTGGTCCCGTTGGGATGAGCTGACTGGACCCAATCCGCAAAGGTGATAACCTCTATCAATAGTCTATGGAGGTTCTCAGTCATCCAGGTCTGGACTTTCTGGTTTTTTTCTTTGAACATGTTTCGCTTGCTCATCCAAGAAGCTTCTTCAACTCTGACTGGATGGTGGGGAATGGAAGGATTTATGCTCCTTGCAGACAACGCTGGTCATTTGCATCCTTTCTGAGAGTCGTTGAGGCCACTTGGAAGTTTCTCTGAGTCCTCAGGGTCACCTGAGTGGGGCAAATGGGTGGGGGCCTTCTTGGGACTGCTGAAAGGACTGTGTTGTAGAATAGGGATAGATGATGTCATATGTATCCCTCCCCCTCTGTTGAGAGAGGACGGTTCAGTTTGGACACAGACGGCCCCTTCGGCCCCTCTTTCAAACCATTGATCCTCTCTGTCCAGAATGTGGACTTTGCTGTCTTCAAAAGAGTGGCCTGCCTTTGTCTTTCGAATGCAGATGGGCTGCTGAATCTTGCCCTGATGGGCTTGTTCTCCTAGGTCAGTGATGGCGAACCTTTTTGCCCTCGGGTGCCGAAATAGTGCGTGCCCGCGCTATTGCACGCACGTGCGTGCCCACACCCATAATTGAAAGTCCCCCACTTGCCCCAACCCCCTGCACATGCGTGCGTTACCCCCCCCCACTCCCCCATTACCCGACTTCCAGTGGGCCCAGCAGGCCCGTTTTTCGCCCTCCCCAGGCTTCAGAGGCTTTCTTGGAGCTTGGGGAGGGTGAAAACACTCCCTCCGCCACCCCAGAGGCCCTCCGGAGGCCAAAATCGCCCTCCCAGAGCCACTGCGCGAGCCAAAAATCAGCTGGCGTGCACGCACATGTGCACTGGCGCTGAGGTAGGGCAACGGCTTGCGTGCCAGCAGATAGGGCTCCGCGTGCCACCTGTGGCACCCGTGCCATAGGTTCGCCATCACTGTCCTAGGTTATATAAATCCTTCCCTTCCCCACCATCCGGTCAGAGCTGAAGGGGCTTCTGGGATGAGAAATGAAATGTCTTCAAAGAGAAACCAGAAAGTCCAGTTGCCTTTTGAGTGGGGGGAGGGGAAGCACCTTTGGGACTTTATTAAGAGGAACGCAGGCAGGCAGCCCTGGACTCACGGCCGTTCCTTTAGTGACACCCCCTGAGAAAAGGGAGCTATGGCTGTCCTTAAGACCGTTACAGCCTCCCCATCATCACCCCATCAGAATTTGGCCGCTTGGCAACTGGCATGTCTCGGGGTCAGCCGCACCCCCCCCCAAGTGACCTTCCCCAGCCAGCTTGCAAAAAAATGGGAAAGATGGATTTGCTTAACGACCGTGTGATTCACTTAACAGCTGCAGTGATCCGCTTAACCACTGTGGCAGGAGGGGTCATAAAACGTGGCCAAACTCATTTAACGACTGCCTCGTTTAGCAACGGCAAATTTGGGCCCAATTGTGGTCGCCACTTGAGGACCGCCAGTCCTGAGAAAATCAAAGTGGCTTGACTTGTGGCTTGGAGGTGGGCTGCCTGAGGTTTGCCCACCTCCTGGACCAGCCTGGCCGTGTCTCAGCCAGGCAACATCGGGCACGATCCATTTAACAACCGCCAGGCTTCGCAATGGAAATCCTGGCCTCAGTTGTCGTCGTAATGTGAGGACTGCCTGTAAGATCTTTAACCCATGTTATTTCAAGGCAGAAATTCGTAAGTGCGAGGACCAGTTGCAAGCCCGTGTTTTCCCCAGCGTCGTAACTGAACGGTCGCTCAACAAACGGCCGTATGTGGAGGCCCACCTGTGCAGGACTCCTGCGGATGTTGGCCCTCCGTAACTCTGATCTCTCTTCTCTCCCCTCCCCGTTTCCCCCTCCCCCCCCCGTTTGCAGAGCAAAAGCACCTTAAACCCGGACGCCAAGGAGTTTGTTCCTGGAGTGAAGTACTGAGTCCTCCGGCCCCCTTCCTGAAGACTTTTTTTCTGCCCTGGGTGGGTGTGGGAATGGGGTGGGGGGAGTGGGGCCCAAGAGACTCTTTGCCGCCCAACCGGAGGCCTCCTAAGCTACTTTCATCCCTCTTTGTCGTCTTGCTGCGTTGGGACATTTGGCAACCAAGTGGAGAGAGAAGCCGCGCTCACCGTGGGACAGCGCCAAAGGGCACCTCCGGACGGGGGTCCCCACCCCCTCTCCTTTCTGTTAAAACAGTCTCCAGCCTAGCCTGACCACCAGCAGCGTTTTCTGCCCATCCCCGTGCCCCTCCCCTCGGTTTTAGCTGCTCCTCCAGGCGGGAGTTGGGACCTCAGTCGTGGGGTAGGCGAAGGTGCCCCCCCCTCCTCGGTGGACGTTTGCAAGCACAGCAGGCATGCAGGCTTCGGCCGCCGGGCGTTTTGGCTTCTCCAGCTTTAGGGGCAGCCCCTTCCTCTGATTTGCTTCTTCCCCAGGGCGGGTGGGTGGAGGGCTTCGATGGGAACTGGGGCCAGCCCCTTGTGGTGTGTTTCGGGACAGGAAGGCTGGGCGTCTGTGGGCTCGGATGGATGTTCCCTCCGTCCGTTGGCCGACCGCTGGGGGTTCTCCTTTGGAGGGAAAGAGGGAGGTGGTGGGCTTTTAGAGGAGCTGGTGTGTTCAGGGGTGCTGGGCGTTGGGAGAAGACGTTGGGTGTAGCCCCCCGCTGCCATTTTCTATCCTTAATGTCTCTTCTAAAATTCCCTCTTCTGATCAGAGCAAGTCCTAAAACCTTGGCAATTTTAAGACCTGTGGACTTCAACTCCCAGAATTCCCCAGCCAGCTTTTGTTGGCTGGGGAATTCTGGGAGTTGAAGTCCACAGGTCTTAAAGGTTGCCCCTGATCATCTAAACAGCCATCCACTCCAACCGAAGGACCTCTTCGTAGGAGATCAGCTGCTTGTCAGGGTGGCAGGCAAGACCTCCGCTTCCTCCTCTGCTTAATAACATGGCTCCTCTCCCCCACCCTCTAAGTCAGGGGTGGGGAGCTGTGACCCTCTTATAACCTATGGACTTCAACTCCCAGAATTCCTCAGGCTCAGGAATTCTGGCAGTTGACATCCACAAGTCCTAAGAAGGGCTGTAGCGCCCATCCCTGCCCTAAATCTTCGCTGACCCGCTCCCTTCCCGACAGCTCATCCTTCCCTACCACCCATGACCCCTGGCATGATGGGGCTTGTAGTTCAGTTCCTGCAAAAAATCCTGGCAGGCAACAGGTAACCCTGGGGCTCCTTTCCTGCGTTTAGCTTGGTGCTGCTCTGAAGGGACCCAGCCTGTCCCTCCCTTCCCATCTTCTCCCTCCCTCCCTCCATTCCAGGACACAGCTGCTTGCAAGCAGAGCTGGGCCATCATCAGGATCCCCTTCCCCAGCCCTTTCAGGTTGACATAGGAAGCCCAGGTGTTGCAAACGGGAGCAAAAAAAAAAAGTAATTTTCTCCAGGGCCTGGGGTTTTGGGGGGGGGGGGACAGGAATGGCTCCGGATTCTGGCTTTTAAGCTTTGCGTGGGGCAGAGGGGCTTATATATTTCTCCGCCTTGGCTGGTTTGATGAGAAGCGAAGGGCAGGATGGTGTAAAGCCCCCCCCCTTTCCCTCCCCCGAGCTCCGATTTCCTCCCAAGGAAGCCCTTGCAAGGATGCGCTGCCCGTTTTTACAAGAATGCATTCTTCAATAAATGGATTTTGAGCTGGGAGTGGTCCCCAGGGTCTTTTTGGGGTCTTCCCATTCGTGGAGGAAACACGCTGCTCTCCGCTGGCCCCCAGGGATGCCAGCCTGGTTTGGGGGGGGGGAGAGAAATGCAAGGACAGCTGGCAAGACACTGTTGCAAAACCTTTTATCTAAATGTCAATCAAGCTTTACGGGCAGCCTTAAATGCCTTTGCTTTAGGTTAGGCCCTAACGTCTTGACTCTGCAGCTGGTGACGGCCCCACAGTTACTAAGCCCCTTTGTGGGCCATCTTTGTCCAGGAGAAGCCGGACCTTCCTGGGCTGGCCCAAGCCATGAGGACTGGTAGGAACCATCTGACTGGGCTTAGCAAGAGCTCCTTCCCCTTTCCAAGCAGGAATCAAAGCTTGCAGGAGACCACAACGGAGCCCCAAATTTCCCTTGCTAAGCCAGACGACTGTGAAGTGAGTTTGCCCCCATTTTAGAATAGAATAGAATGAGTTGGAAGGGACCTTGGAGGTCTTCTAGTCCAACCCCCTGCTCAGGCAGGAAACCCTACACCACTTCAGACAAAATGTTACGACCTTCCCTGCCAGAGTTAAATGAATCTCTTTGGTTAAGTTAGTCACCCGATTGCTAAGTGAATCCGTCTTCCCCATTGACTTTCCTGGTCAGAAGGTCGCAAAAGGAGACCACAGGACACTGCAACTGTCATGAGTCTTGTGGAGCGTCTGAAGTTTGATCATGTGACCAAGGGGTGCTGCAGTGGTCATGTGTGAAAAAACGGTCATAAGTCCCTTTTTTCAATGCCATTGTAAATTAGAACGGTCATTTAATGAATGGTTGTAAGAGGATAACAGAATTGGAAGGGACCTTGGAGGTCTTCCAGTCCAGCCCCCGGCTAAATGCTCAAGGGCTACCTGTATCCAGGCACTCTGCTGTGTGTGTGGTATTGCCACCTGAGACTTTTTTATTAAACAACTGGGTGGGTGGGTGACCTGCCCATACAAACAGGGCCCCTCCCAAAGTGGCAGAGAGAGAGTCCAAGGATGGTCTGGAGTCTCTAGGCAAAGGAGTGAGTGTAGAAGACGTCCACGTTGGCTTTGTAGTCCAGAGGGACAGCCTGGCCGATGTGCTTGGCCCCCAAGCTGGCCCCTCCCAGGGCGGAGGACTGCTTCAGCTTCAGCAGGCTGAACTTGGAGAAGGCCCTGTTGAGCTGCTGGCTGTGCACTTGGCTGAGGACCTGGGTGAATCCTGAAAGAACAGAACAAAAGCAGAGTTGAAAGGGACCTTGGAGGTCATCTAGTCCAACCCCCTGCTCAGGCAGGAGACCCTACCCCATTCCCAGACAAGTGGCTGTCCAGTCTCCAGTGATGGAGCCACCCACAACTTCTGGTGGCAAGCCGTTCCACTGGTTAATTGTCCTCACTGTTAGGAAATTCCTCCTTAGTTCCAAGTTGCTTCTCTCCTTGATGAGTTTCCATCCGTTGCTTCTTGTCCTGCCTTCTGGTGCTTTGGGGAATAGGTTGACCACCCCTCCTTTTTGGGGCAGCCCCTCAGATATTGGAAGGCTGCTATCATGTAAGAAGAGAGCCAGTGGATCCTTCCCGACTGACCCCTTTCCAAGAAGGGCTCCTTGCCTTGGACAGCTCAGGCAGGGGCCGGTCCATCTGCTTGCAAAAGGGAAGACCCCTACCCTACTTCATGGGCAGCCCAAGATTTTTAAGCTGGCGCTGGCCCTGCTTTTCATTGGGGCAGGGGTCTCCAACCTTGGCCACTTTTAAGATGGGTGGACTTCAACTCCCAGAATTCCCCAGCCAGTGACTTTAAGACTGATGGACTTCAACTCCCAGAATCTTTAAGACGTGTGGACTTCAACTCCCAGAATTCCCCAGCCAGTGACTTTAAGACTGATGGACTTCAAACTCCCAGAATTCTGGGAGGAATTCTGGAAGTTGAAGTCCAGAGTCTTAAAATTGGCCAAAGGGTTGGAGACCCCTGCTGTGGGGGCAGCTGACCCAGAAGCAGATTCAGCTCCTCACCTTCTTTCATCATCTCCCAGCTCTTCCACACAGATCCCACGCAGACCACGGGCAGGCCTAGTTCCCCTTGGAGCAAGATCTGCAGGGAAACAAGCATCGGAAGCTGTGAGGATCTGGGGGTCCCCATGGATGGCCCCTCCGTCCAGGATATGGGTAGTCCTCGACTTACGGCCACCATTGGGCCCAAATTTTCTGTCGCTGAGTGAGAGAGAGGTATTAACGTGAGTTTTGCCTCATTTTACAACCTTTCTTCCCACAATTGGCCCAGTGGGATTAGTCACCCAAGGAATCGTCTCTGGTGTAGAAGCACTACATGTACTTGCAAAGTACCGGAGAGAATTATAATAATAACCATACCAATAACAGGGAAGTAAAGAAGATAATAAGGATTAATAATACTCCAGCCCTACTATACGGGTAAATACACAAAGATGTTAACACTAAGGGTCCCCAATGAGCTGTTTGGAACCGGGCTGCAGAAGTGGCGGGCAAGCGCAAGCCATCCCCTCCAACACACACACACACACACACCTCCCACAAAGAAAGGTTGGAGAACTCTGTGTTGGTACTGTGAGGATTAGGTGTGAGGCACGAGGGGAAAAAAACTTTGTGTCTAGTTGTTTTGGCACACCACTAGACACACAACTATAGCGACCGTCCTGAGTGGAGGAGTGGACACGGTTTATGTCCAGGATGTGAGGGGTCCGTTAATTATTTTTTCAGCCCTCCTCCTGACCTGCACGATATACGGAAGGCAGGCTGGTTGCGATTGTTCATTCTGCAGCCCTAACTGTCCGTTGGGAGTCTACCTGTCCTGTTTGGTCGATGCATGAGATACAACACACGTCCTTTTTCGTGGTTCCTACCTACGCCAGGGTTTATCAAACAAGCCACAATTGGCTGGATTCATACAAGATGCCAAACCACAGGATGGCTTAGGGCAAAGGCTCTGGAGGAGAAGGAGGCTCCTCCCTCTAGAAGCCAGCTTCAATCCAGATCAGTAAAAGGAGAGCCCCCTTCTGTCCTCCTTCTTGGGAGACCCCTGAACCTCACTCCCTCCTCCCCCCAATTATGTCCCAGGGTTAGGCTCAATATGGCTACTTCATGAGCCAGCATTAACTTTGGGGGGGGGGGGGGGGCGAGTTAGGGAAAAGAAGCAGCAACTGCCCTCACTCCTACCCCTTTCATGCTGTCCACCCCAGGTTGAGTTACCTGGTCAATTTTGGGCAGGACAGCCACGATATGCCGTGCCAGGACTTCTCCGGCCTTGTGGAAAACGTAGCGACACAGGGGATCCCCAGCCTTGGCACCTACGTAAGAGACAGAGAAACGGAGAATCCCCAACCAGCCTGCAATATACACACACACCCAGGACGCTTCTTTCTTACAGGGAAGACTTGGGTAAAAATAATCTAGCTGGGGATTGTGCCAGAGTATCTGTAGGCCAGCCAAACCGGCCACTTTTGGAGCTGAACAGCATCACAACAGCGTCTCCTGCACTGGGTGTGTCCTGTCACTTTCACAACAGAAGTCTGATTTTCCTTTTTGATAGCCTAATTGGTGTCTCTCAGGTTTGACAACTTGAGTGGACTTCAACTCCCAGAATTCCCCAGCCACTTGTAGCTGGTCACGCTTGGTGATGCTCAAAATCAGTTCTTCTCTACCCTGGCAACGTCAAGACGGGTGGACTTCAGCTCCCAGAATCCCCCAATACTGCAACCACCCAATACTGATAGGCAAAACTTTCCTGTGCTGACTCAGCATAGTCCAAGAACTTGCTTAAGGATCAGCCTGAGAAGGGACGATGCAGTTTTTTTCCTGGCATCCTAAAGTTACCCATCCCTTCGACCGGCAGGCCTACCTTCAGCCAGTTTCTGGCAGAACCCTGCAAACTTTGACTTCTCAAAGGTCCTGTAGAGGTGAGTTAGGAGCCCCATTCGGTTGGAAACCTGTCGGAAAACATGCAGAAATCATCTTTCTTTCTTTCTTTCTTTCTTTCTTTCTTTCTTTCTTTCTTTCTTTCTTTCTTTCTTTCTTTCTCTTCTTTTTTCTTTTTCTTCCTTCCTTCCTTCCTTTTTTTCCTCTCTTTCCTTTCTTTCTCCTTTTCCGTTTCCCAAAGCCAATCAGAATCCCAAACACCATGTTATAATAAGCATGATTTGGACTACCTAGTTAGCTGCTGCAAGATAGACAGGCTTCCTAGAAGCAACGGCATGACAAAAGTGGCAACAATGGTGCATTGGAAGATCTGCAAGGAATATCATTTGTCTGCAAGCAAGAACTGCTGGGACCATAAAATAGACGTAATAATAATAATAGAAAAGGAGGGAACTAAATTGGTCTTGGACTTTAGAATTCAATCAGACCGGCACCTGCCACATAACGCCCAGATTTAACAAGTGTTGATCAGAGAGACAAAAATCTGGATGGTGGACATGGCAGTGCTTGGAGACAACAGAATAGAAGAGAAAACTGGAGAAGGTAACAAAATACAGAGACCTGCAAATAGAAATAGAACAACTGCGGCAGAAGCAAGCAAATGTAATCCCAACAGTAATAGGCGCCTTGGGTGCAATCCCAAGACATCTGGAGCATCACTTGAACACCATCAGCATTGACAAATTCACCATTGGTCAATTGCAGAAGGCAGCTTGACTTGGGGACAGCTGACATCCTGCGACGAGAGCTCGAGCCCCATCAAACAACATATCTGCCAATCGCAGGCTCTTGGGAAGGATGAGGGGGGAATAAAAAAGGCCAAACCCCATCCGAACATCTGGCTGACTGTGCCATCAAATATCATAATGCTGACTTATTCACTGAGGTACAAACTAGTTTCATCTCTAGCATTAAGAGATGGGCTTCCAGAGGTGCTCGGAAGCTTCTAAAGTCCTTCCTCCAAGCTACAGGTGCATCCCCTACAGATGTGGGGACCGATGTGTCCCCACCCCAATGCGTGTCTCCTCTGAAATCAGGAGAAGAGTAAGCGGTAGCTCCGACCTTTCCTTGAGCACCTCTTAGCAGGAATGCCTCCCCACAAGCCGCCCAGCATAGCATCATCACCCTTGGGGTATCTACAGCCTTCCCAACGGGAGACTTCCTGCTTCAGCTGACCTACGGCTTTGGTCTGTGCTCCCTCCCCCACAGACGCCAGTGCCCCACCAGAAGGAGGGCAATGTTGGAGGTCCGGTTTGGGAGGGGGTGGGCCTTTCGCTTACCTGGAAGTAGTCAAACATGGCCTGCTTGACGTAGCCGATGTCGTGGGGTGGGACCTCCAGGTTGTCCAAGCCATCAAACACAATCTTCACAGCCCGGTGGGCAATCCAATAAGCTGCCAGACACCAAAAGGGATGGTCAGCCGGTGGACTGGACTTTGCTTTGATCCCCAGCCACACAATACATAAATCCCTTGGGCTGGGTTCCCAAGGAAGCCGCTGTCCTGTCATAACCTAGATAAGACGGGTGGGTGCTCCATCATTGGAGGTTTTATTATTTTTTTATTTTTATTAATCGTTCTTATAGGCCACCCAACTCCCGTAGGACTCTGGGCGGCATACAACATAGAAAAGAACAATTAGTTAAAAGGAACATTAAGAAAATTAAAAATACATATAATGGTCTCTAAACCCACGCCTGCCGGAAGAGTCATGTTTTCACGGCCTTACGGAAGGCCAGTAAGGTGGGGATAACCCGGATCTCTGGTGGTAGCTGGTTCCACAGAGACGGAGCTCCCCCAGAGAAGCTGTTGTGCGCCGCCCTGAGTCCCACGGGAGTTGGGCGGCACATAAAAACGACTAATAAATAAGGCTCTCTCTTCTTTTCAAGAAGAAACTGGACATCCATTTGTCTGAAATGACAAGAGGGTCTCCTGCTTGAGCAGGGGACTGGACTAGAAGACCTCCAAGGTCCCTTCCAACTCTGCTGTTCTGTATCTTCCTAAAAGCATCCTGCAGGAACTAAAACTAAACCAGCAAGAAGGACAAAACCTCAAGGACACCTTAGCAGTTAGCAGACTGACACCCTTGCTAGTTTCATTTGTAGCTTATAGGGATTTTTCAAATTTACCGACACAGCAAAAGGGGAAATGGCAAAATCAGTTGCCCCTCTATATTTCTGAGGGTGAAGGTTCGTTCTCCGAGCTTTTGGGTTGGTTTCCGAACGTTTCGTTACCCACAAGCTCCAACGAACCTTCACAGCCTCATCCGCCCCTATTGCAAGCCTCTATATTTATCTATATTTTGGACAAAATAGCCAATAAATTCCAAAATTCTCTGGGAATCTCCAGAGTGTGGGCTCTACGTGCTTGGCCACGTCCCCAGGCCCAGGCCCCACTTACAGGGAAAGCCCAAATGTCCTGCACAGAAAGATGTATGCAACAAAATTTCATCTCTGCCTATTAGTGTACATTCAAAGTGATCATAAAGTTATTCTAAGTCATGACCTGGTGGAGGGTCAGAAGAGGGTTCTGGAATCTCAAATATCACCATCAAGAGAGAGGTGGCAAGGTTATAGGATCCAGCCCAGAAGCAGCTGGATATCGGAGGAGGTTTGGAGAGTGGAGGCTAAAACATACGATGAATGGTTGCAGGAACTCTGCATGGCTAGTCTAGTGAAGAGAAGGACCAGGGGAGACATGAGAGCAGTCTTCCAATATTTGAGGGGCTGCCACAGAGAGGAGGGGGTCAGGCTGTTCTCCAAAGCACCCGAAGGCAGGATAAGGAACAACAGATGGAAACTGATCAAGGAGAGATTCAACCTGGAAATAAGGAGGAATTTCCTTACAGTGAGAACAATCAACCCATGGAACAGAAGTTTCCTTCGGAAGTTGTGGGAGCTTCATCACTGGAAGCTTTCAAGAAGAGACTGGACTGCCCTCTGTCCGAAATGGTGTAGGGTCTCCTGCTTGGGCGGAGGGTTGGACTAGATGACCTACAAGGTCCCTTCCAACTCTGTTAATCTGTTAAGGTCTGAATCTCCCAAGAAGTCTTCTGTAGATCCAAGAAGTCTTTCCACCCTAGCAAATCTGGCCATGTCAGAGAAACAGTGATGGGACTTGCCATCTTCCGAAGCCAGAACTGGAAATTTATGTCTTAGGAAGATCCTGGTTTACGGATTATTTCCTCACCTGACCCTTCATCCCCCATCATGTGGCCCCATCCTCCACAGCTGATCTGAGAGCCATCGGGATTGATGAGCTTGCAGTTGGAGCCTGTTCCTGAGATGAGCACCACACCACCTGGAAGGGAAGACATGACCACCAAGGGAGTCGGGTGACGAAGACCGTGGGCATGTTGCAACAGTCGTAAGTGTGAAAAATGGTCCTAAGTAACTCTTTCCAGTGCTGTTATAACTATAACAATCACTAAACAAACTGCTGTAAGTCGAGGACTACCTGAATTGGGGGCTCAAGTAACTTTGGCCCCTTTTTAGTAACCGTGTTAGTAATTTAGGGAACTGCAGTGATTAACAACTTAACAACTGTGGCAAGAAAGGTCATAAAATGAGGCAAAATTCACTTAACAAAATTCTCACTTAGCAACATAAATTTTGGGCTCAATTGTGGTCGTAGGTTGAGGACTACCTGCACTATCTTTCATGGATAACCTCATCAGCAGAAGCAACAATGGGAAGTCAGAAACACAATTCTGTTGAAAACACACCAACACTAACCAAGTGCTCCACTATTAAATAAAACCCAACTTCCCCCAAGAATCGGTGAGCCTCCTAAAACCAAGCAAAATCTATAAACGCTGGAGAATTCCTGGCAGCCTGGCACTCGGACAAGTCGGGCATCAATAGACACATAAAAATAAACCACATTTACGCACCATTAAAAAGAGACAATGCAAAAGCTGAGGAGGAAACAAAAAGACTAGAAGCAGCCAACACCCAGATAAACAGGGATTAACACCAGACAAACAATCAAGCAGAAAACCAGAATCAAGGAACTATCAAAGAGAAAACCACTGCCACAAAATTGGGAGGGCAAGCCCCATATTTCCTTGCACGGATTATGTGAACTAATTGGGTTATGAAGTACCTGCAAATAAACAAACAAGTGTCAAGCGGTGATTATATTGCCTGTTATATGTATATGCAGGGAGCAGCATCCCTATCTAATATAATGATTTATTCCTGAGCATGTGATTGATATGTTCTTGTACGCATGTGCACATTCCTTTCTCCATTCCTTCTGTTCCTAGCTTCCATCGGAGGAAGACCTTCCTTTTATATCAGAGATGTAGATTAATGAGGATTTATTGTTTTGTACCTAAATAAACATTTTTACTTTTAAACTGCGGTTTCTTTTCTAATGTCTGATGTCCGGGAAAAGATCTATTTCTCCTTTGTGAGATAAATTTTCGCCTCTGACACTCAGAGAGCACCAAGAGAAGGAAGGGAGCGAAGGAGGGAAGGAATAGGAAGGAGGGAGGGAAAGAAGGAATAGGAAGGAAGGAGGGAGGAAGGGACAGAAGGGAAAAAGAAGGAAGGAAGGAAGGAGGGAGGGAGGGAGGGACTGACTTGCTTACCGGTGTTGGTAGCAGTGGCTATGGCTCCAATGGCATCGGTCGTGATAGAGTAATTCTCGCTCAGATGGGGGAAGCGGCTCTTCATGTCCTCAATGAGCTTCTGGATGGCTTCCTTCTGCTCCCCTCCACTCAGGGAGAGACCCTGCAGCCACAGGCAGCCACACTGTGAGCCCCCAACCACAACTCAACAGGCCCCCAATCCCTGACAGAGATTCTGGAGGAGACCGCCCCACAATGTACCAACACTAGGGGGAAATCATGGCGGAAGGTAGCAGGAGGACATCCCCTAACCTTCCCTGTCCTGGGGCTCTTTGGATGTCATGGACTACCTGGGTGGGTGTCTAGGAGCTGTGGTCCCACATCTGGAACCTCTGGATGGAGAAGTCTCTCGAACCTTTCCTAATAAACTGGCTTCTGGGGCTGGAAGCTCAGGAAGGAAGCGGTTCCTCCTTTCACTTTCACCTAATGACCACCAACTGGGGTTGAGGTCCTCTCTGGCAAACGTGGCCAACTTCTCTCACTACCCAAGGAAAGGCTAAAACATACGAAGAACGGAGGCAGGAATTGGTATTTCTAGTTCAATGAAAAGAAGGACTAGGGGGACATGATAGCAGTGTTTCAATATTTGGGGGGCTGCCCCAAAGAAGAGGGGCTCAACCCAAGCACCTGAAGGCAGGACAAGAAGCAACGGATGGAAACTCATCAAAGAGAGAAGCAACCTAGAACTAAGAAGGAATTTCCTGGTGGTTATAACAATTAACCAGTGGAACTCCTTGCCACCAGAAGTTCTGGGTGCTTCATCCCTGGAGGTCTTTAAGAAGAAACTGGACAGCCAGAATTGATTAGGGTCTCCTGCTTGAGCAGGGGGTCAGATTGGAAGACCTCGAAGGTCCCTTCCAACTCTGTTATTCTGTTACGCCGAGCCAGCAGCATCACAGATAACCAGGACAACAGCAAAATGTTGACTGGCAAGTGGCACCATCACAAAAATAGCGCCATTGGGGGCTTGCATGCCAAGCTCATGTGCCATGCATGGTGATGCCAACATACCTGCCTTCTTCTTTCACCTGCCTGCCCTGGGCAGTTCCCTAAAGCCCGTGAGTGGCTGCAAAGTGACAACCATGGTGGGGTGGGGGTGGGGCTTTCCTGGAAAGGGGGCAGAAGACTCACCAGGGAACGAAGTGGAGTGTGTGGGTCGCCCCCAGCCTTCCTTTTGGCATCTTGGACCATGGCCTCAATCCGCTCCAGGCAGGTGTCCGAGCCAACCAGCTTCTCGCCCAGAGGGGGGAAAAGAGACCCCCCTTCAATTTGCACACTTACATCCCTTCTTGCACACTTAAGGTGCTCACACCCACACTTAAATAAACCTGGCCCTCCCTCTGCCTCCTGGATTCTCACTGTATCTTAACTAAACTTCACAGCAATTTCCCTCAATGGTGCCCCCCCATCTCTACTCCCCCACCCTCAAGCCCAGGCTGGCATCTGGCAATAAAAACCCAGCCCTGCCAAGCAAAGCCAACAGGTGGCAGCTCTGGATTGGGGCCAGGTGGTGGGAAGGAGGCCAGCTTACACCCCCCCCGCCCCCCTGCTGGACTTGCAAACCCCTAACCGCCATGCTGGTAGGGGGTGGTTGGTGGTAAGGGTCCAGATCCTGCAAGGCAAACATCTGCAGGTATTCTACACCACCAAAGCTGGATGGGGAATTCTGGGAGTTGGTCCACCAGGCTTACGGTAAAGTTGCCAGGGTTGGACACCTCTGCACTGTAGTCCTCGACATATGACCACAATGGAACCCAGAATTTATGTTTCTACGTTAGAAATTTGCTAAGTGAATTTTGCCTCATTTTACGATCTTTCTTGCCACATTTGTTAAGCCAATCACTGCACTTGTTAAGTTAGTCATCCGCTTGTTAAGTGAATCTGGCTTGGGAGGTCGCAAAAGGGGATCACGTGACCCCGGGACCCTGCAACCGTCATAAATATGAGTCAGTTGCCAAGCATCCGAATTTTGATCAAGTGACCATGAGGGTTGCTGCAATAGTCATGTGTGAAAAATGGTCATCAGTCACTTTTTTCAGTGCCACTGTAACTTCAAATGGTCACTAAATGAACTGTTGTAAGTTGAGGACTGCTTGTAGAGTCTTCCTGGTACTGGCCAATGTTCCTGCTGCAGGCTACTTCTGCTGACTGCCGGCTGCCAGCAGTTCGAATCTCACCGGCTCAAGGCTGACCCTGCCTGCCTGCCTGCCTGCCTGCCTGCCTGCCATCTATCTATCTATCTATCTATCTATCTATCTATCTATCTATCTATCTATCTATCTATCTATCTATCTATCTATCTATCTATCTATCATCCATCCATCCATCCATCCATCCATCCATCCATCCATCCATTTCCACCTATCATCCGTCCATCCGTCTGTTTGTCTGTCTGTCAAGAGCCGTGGTGGCACAGTGGATAGAATGCAGTATTGCAGACAAACTCTGCCCACTGCCAGCAGTTCGATCCTGACCAGCTCAAGCCTTCCCTCCTTCCAAGGTGGGTAAAATGAGGACCCAGATTGTTGGGGGTCAAGAGGCTGACTCTGTAAACCGCTTAGAGAGGGCTGTGAAGCACTGTGAAGCGGTATATAAGTCTAAGTTCGATTGCTATTTAAATATGATTTGATTGCTTATTTGTACCCGGATTATCATTAAGCGTTGTACCTCATGATTCTTGACAAACTTATATTTTCTTTTGTGTACACTGAGAGCATGTGCACCAAGACAAATTCCTTGTGTGTCCAATCACACTTGGCCAATAAAGAATTCTCTCTTCCCTTCCATTCTATATTATTTTCCAGAGCAACCTTCCCAATTGTCACAGAGCTGGGTTTGTTTTCACATACATAGGAACAAAAGCAAGATCAAGCAGCGCCCCCTACTCCCATTTTCCCTTTGCCCCCCCCCTCGAGAAGGGCCCCATCCTCACCCAGTGGTTGGTGCAGGGCCCCTCGGTCTCGGCCAGGATCTTCCCATCTTCAGAGAGCAGCACCACCTTGGAGTGGGTCCCTCCCCTGCAGAGGAAGAAAAAGGCCACTGGAGGCGCTACAGGAGACAGGTCCGCTTCCCAGCTTCGCAGGGGTCAGTCAAGTCCTCGACTTATGACCTCAATGGAGCCCAAAATTTCTATCATTAAGTGAGACAGTTTTTTAAAGTGAGCTTTGCCTCATTTTACCACCTTTCTGACCACGGTTGTTAAGTGTATCGCCGCCGTTGGTAAATTAGTTGCACGGTTGTTAAGTGAATCTGGCTCCCCCATGGACTTTGATTGTCAGAAGTTCGCAAAAGGGGATCATGTGGCCCCGGGAGGCTGCAACAGTCATAAGTATGAGTCTGAATTTTGATACCCATGACTGTGGGGAGGCCGCAAGGATTGTCAGTGTGGAAAATGGTCATAAG
This sequence comes from Diadophis punctatus similis, assembly GCA_023053685.1. Lineage (NCBI taxonomy): Eukaryota > Metazoa > Chordata > Lepidosauria > Squamata > Dipsadidae > Diadophis > Diadophis punctatus. The sequence goes on along the minus strand of JALIGW010000006.1, from coordinate 72,462,172 downwards.
TCACTGTTGGTCATAAGTGCTGTTGTAACTTTGAATGGCCGCTAAGCAAATGGTTATAAGTCGAGGACTACCTGTTTGCTCACTTAAAAATTCCATGGAAAATTTTAAAAAAATATATAGAAGAGAATCTTTGTGGCTCAGGGTTGAACTGTGGGGTCCTTGGTGCTCTCTGAGCTGGGTTGCTTTCTTGCAGACCTTTCATGACCAGACTAGGTAACATCATCAGTGCTAGAAGGGGGGGTGGGGGTTGCTCTCTGCTTGTATACAAGGGGCTTGCCTTGTCAATGTTGGTGGGAGCTTCCTTGATTGGGTTGTTATTTATTGTTGGGTTGGTAGTTCCTTGATTGGATATTGTTCGATCGTTGGTCTAATGTTCATCTTGGTTATAATCTCTGCTTATCCGGGTGTCGAACTACCAAGACCACGCCCACCAACACTGACGGGCTGCCTGGAGAATTCTGGGAGTTGAAGTCCCGCCATCTGCAAGTTCCTGAGCTTGAGAAACCCTCTTTTAAGCCAACAAAACAGGCTCATCGGTTTAAGTCCTTCTCTCCCCAGCTGGCAAGCCACCATCTGCAAACTAGTTATGTCGGTTTCCAATGTTCCCTCCCTTGGAAGCCTTTGGATCTCAGTCCTGCAATGCTTTTCATGGCTTCCTTCCTCCTTGCATGGCAGCCCTGCCCAGCCACATGGGACAGCCGCGGTTTTGCAATCTGGGAAATGTCCCTCTTTCTTCGGGAGGGGGGGCGGGGGGGCTCAAGTGACGCCAACCCCGGGAATATTGCAGGGAGGCTATTTTTAGGAGCAACGTCTGTGAATAATAAAATAATTCATATATTTTTTTCCAATACAAGAGTTTCTTTCTCTAGTAGTTTTTCCTCCAGCCCCGATGACGTCATCCCCCTCAACCCCCTCCTGCAAACCACACGCATTCAGCCGGTGGGCGGCATCCTGCAACCAGGGGCCCGCGGGCGCCAGGCTGGGGAAGGCTGCTGGTTAAAAATAGCCAATGCAAGAGCCCCGACCCCCATCTCCCCCCTCCCCTTATCCACTCGCACCTGCTTTCTCGCAGGAGGCCAGGGGTTGGGGAGGGGAGTGGGCTTCTTGCAAAGCTGCAATACTCAAAGGGCTTTCCCGGGGGTCCCTCCAAGCCCCCCCCACTTTTGAAGGGTTCTCGGAGCCCCTCCAAAGCGGGGATTCAGAGAAGGGAAGAGCACCCCGCTTGGACCACCCAATACCTGGGGTCCGGCCACCCCTATTGGGCAGGGGGGGCGACTCCAAGCCAAGCCCCCTCCCCTCCGCCGATCCCTCCCCGATCTGGGACGGGCACAGCCCCCAGCGCTCGCACCGCCTTCCCCGCCTCACCTGGCGACTCACCTGGTCGCGCCAGGTGAGGCGGGGAAGGCGATGCAAGCGCTGGGGGGCTGCTTGAAGCCTCTCCCGGCGGGGCCGGCCGGCTCACCCTTCCACACCGCCGTAGACCGCAGCCATGGAGCTCCGCAGCTCCGCCCTTCCTTCCTTCCTTCCAGCCGCCTCGGACCGCCCCTGCCCGGCCAGCCCTCCGGCGGGGACGGGGAAAGCCGGAGCTGCCAGGCAGACACGCGTTGCCAGCCCCGCTCCGCCCCCTTCCCCCGGGACACGTGTCCTCCAGGACCCGCCTCTTGCCGCCGCTTCAGACGGAGCAGGCAGGTGTCCGTCAGCTGAAGCGACCTCTCCGGAATCAGCAAGGGAGGGGCTGCTGGGGATGCCCCCTCCCGGGAAGAGAGGAAGGGGGGGCGTGTGTGTGTGTCCCCCTCCCCCAAAAGGGAGAGAGGGTCCCACCTGGCAGGTTCAGGTGGTTGGAGACACCTGTGCCCCCCTAATAAAACTGACCAGGTCTGGGGACCACAGCATCAATGGGGGGGGGGTTTCAGACTCCCCCCCATCTCAACCTGGAGGGAAATAGCCCTTCCACACAACCCATCCGCTGGGCTTCTGTTTTAAAAAAATACCTTTTATTAGATGATAGAATAAAATACAAAAACTACGAAAGCAAATAATAGGAGCCAGTGGGGACGAAAAAGAGGAACAAGAAATGAAGGAGAGGAGGAAGAAAAGAGGGGTGGGAGCGTTGACTTCCCTCTGTTTTAGAATACTAATACCACTCTAAAAATACTAATTAATTTATATCAATAATATAAAAATAATATAATAATATATTTATATATATTATTTATAATAATATATTATTTATAATAATATACATTAATATAAATACTAACACCACTCTATAAAGGCTTAGTTAGACCACACCTAGAGTATTGCATCCAGTTTGGTCACCACACTATAAAAAAGATGTTGAGACTCTAGAAAAAGTGCAGAGAAGAGCAACCCAGATCATTAAAGAACTGGAGGCTCAAACATATGAAGAACGGTTGCAGGAACTGGGCACGGCTAGTCTAGTGAAGAGAAGGACCAGGGGAGACATGAGAGCAGTCTTCCAATATTTGAGGGTCTGCCACAGAGAGGAGGGGGTCAAGCTATTTTCCAAAGCACCTGAAGGCCAGACAAGGGACAACGGATGGAAACTGACCAAGGAGAGATTCAACCTAGAAATAAGGAGAAATTTTCTGACAGTGAGAACAATCAAGCAATGGAACAGAAGTTGCCTTCAGAAGTTGTGGGAGCTTCATCACTGGAGGCTTTCAAGAAGAGACTGGACTGCCATTTGTTGGAAATGGTGCAGGGTCTGCTGCTTGAGCGGGGTGGGTGGACTAGATGACCTATAAGGTCCTTTCCAACTCTGTTAATCTGAATAAAGCATTGCCATCAAAGCTCAACTTTTTACTTTTACAGAATGGTTATAAACGAGCCATTTCTATAACAATAAATCCATCTAATCGGTAAAACCCAAAATCGAAATTTCATTTTTTTCCTACCTCAAGTACAGAGTCCACAAATGGTTTCCATGTAGAAAGAAAAGTTTTTTTTCCTTTGATCAAAATGGTCAATTTAGCCATCACTACCACCTCTGTCAACTTCTGCACCATCAGCTGGACTTCTGACCACTGCCCGTCCTTCAGCCTCACCTGCCCCTGGCTTTATTGATTTATTATTATATTTTTTTAAAACCATGTTATTTTTTAAATAACTCGAACATTTATTATTGATTGATTGATTAAATTTCTTTACCGCCTATCTGGCCAGAAGGCAACTCTGAAACAGACCTCTCTCTATATATAGTCCTTGACTTACAAGAGTTCATTTCATTCATATATATAGACTTCCAGAGATGGACACACACACCCCTCCCTGGCGCAGAGCAGCCGTGGCCGGGCAAGGGTCAAAGGCAGCGTGGCTTTGGGGGACCGCCAGGGGTGAGTCCAGCCGTCCAGTCGCCACCAAATTCTCCACTTCATTAACTCCCTGATGGCTTTGGCACCAGCCAGTCTAGGCTCTGGGGGCTCTGGGGGCTGAGGGGGGGATGCCTCCAGGAGGGGGAGGGCCCAGAGCCCTCCATTCTCCCCCCAACCCACCTTTGGCCAGAATTTGGGACAAGCCCCTGTCCAGCCCTGAGGAAGGTGATGAGCAGCAGAGAAGCTGAGGTGAGTCCCGGGCCTGGCTTCTTTGGGGTTGTCCAGAGGGTTAGCAGGTGAGTGTGCTCTGCCCTCCTGCCAGGGAATGTCCTTGCCATCCTAGGGGGCATTTAGGGGGCAGAAAAAGAAACCCAGGGCGCTTCTGGCCCCATCCTGAAGCTCGAAGCTGCCTGGCTTAAAGTGTCTCCGGCTGGCCCTTCTCCACCCTGGCTTGGATTCCCCCAGGACCGAAAGTCCAGGGAAGTCCTCGGAGGCTGACCCACCGACCTTCACAAGGAAAGACATCTGGGCCCAGATCCGCTCCCCAGGGAGAAAATCCCTCCTTCCCAGTCTTTTCCATAGTCCCTATAGGGTGGAGTGGTGGAAAAGTTCTCCTGCTCCATTGGAAGACCTGCCCCCTATGAGGCTCCTCAACCTTCCCTTCTCTTTTTTCTTCTTTCCTTCCCTTCCCTTCCCTTCCCTTCTTTCCTTTCATTTCCTCATCCTTTCCTCTCCACTCCTCCCCTTCCTCTTTCTCTCTTTCTTTTTCTTTCTTTCTTTCTTTCTTTCTTTCTTTCTTCTTCTTTCTTTTTCTTTCTTTCTCTTTCTCTTTCTCTCTCTCCTTCCTTCCTTTCCCCCTCCCTCCCTTCTTCCTTCCTTCCCTCTTTCTTTCTTTCTTTCTTTCTTTCTTTCTTTCTTTCTTTCTTTCTTTCTTTCTTTCTTTCTCTTTCTTTCTTTCTTTCTTTCTTTCTTTCTTTCTTTCTCTTTCTTTCTTTCTCTTTCTCTTTCTCTTTCTCTTTCTCTTTCTCTTTCTCTTTCTCTTTCTCTTCTCTCTCCTTCCTTCCTTTCCCCCTCCCTCCCTTCCCCCTCCCTCCCTCCCTCCTTTCTTTCTTTCTTTCTTTCTTCTTTCTTTCTTTCTTTCTTTCTTTCTTTCTTTCTTTCTTTCTTTCTTTCTTTCTTTCTTTCTTTCTTTCTTTCTTTCTTTTCTTTCTTTCTTTCTTTCTTTCTTTCTTTCTTTCTTTCTCTGTAGACTTTTTACTTGGGGCTTTCTTTCAGAGGACCATGGGTTTTACTAGAATGCTGCCTAAAAATAGAGAGAAATCCTGAGGAAAGTTAAAAGCGTCTCGCAGGGGGTTTCCTGACCAGCACTACCACAAACCTTCCCTAAATCTGCTTTTTAAACCAAATTCATGAAAATATATGAAAGTCCTTGTCAAATCTGAAAAGAGGCTATGGTCAACCTATTCTCCAAAGCAACGGAGGGAAATTGGTCAAGGATAGAAGCAACTTGGAATTAAGGAGAAACTTCCTAACAGTGGGAACAATAAACCAGTGGAACAGCTTGCCACCAGAAGTTGTGGGTGCTCCAACACTGGAAGTTTTTAAGGAAAAGATTGGCTAGCTGTTTGTCTGAAATGGTAGAGGGTCTCCTCCTGAGCAGGGGGTTTATTTATTTATTTGTTTGTTTGTTTGTTTGTTTGTTCGATCTTATTGGCCGATCTTATGGACTAGGGTTGGACTAGAAGACCTCCAAGGTCCCTTCCAGCTTTCTTGTTCTGATCTGCTCTCCGTACATGATGAACAGTTCACACCTGGGACTCCTGTTGTCCCTTTATGGAAGGTCTTCTCTGTCTCCATCCTTTTTCGCCAACCGTCCTCTATGCCGCTCCCTCCTTTGTGGGTTTGATTTCTGCATTTTCTCATTTCCTTCTTCTTGTTGTTTGGCCTCTTCGGTTTTCAGCTCATAGGATTTACCTCCAAATCTCGTATCGTCCTTGCTGTTTTTAATCTCTGGGCGTCTCAGAGCCAGAACTTTGTGGAATAAATTTAGTCCTAGCTGGAAAGATCTCATCTGGGAACCTCATTGTGTATCCCTGGCGCACTGGAGCAGAGACCAGAAATATTCTTGATAAATGGCCTTAAAAACCGAAAGGCTTCCGAATTTTGGCAGAAGGATAAGCCCTCGAATTCCCTGGAATTGCCTCGTCTTATAAGGGTGGAGGTTTCCTTCCTTTTCGGCTGAGAGAGGACGCTTAAAGACACCCATCCTTTGAAGGGTGAAGAATAGGGAATCTTGCTCAAACGGCAAGAGGGAAATTTGAAAGATCATTCCCTGCATCCCGTCTCTTGCACTCCCTCTGAGCTGCAAAGATCCAATTCGGCTTCTTTTGCAGGTAATCCTCAACGTGTGACCACAATGGAGCCCGAAAATTTCTGTTGTAAAGTGAGACATTTGTTAAGTGAGTTTTTCCCCGTTTTACGACTTTTCTTTGCCACAGTTGTTAAGTGAATGCCTGCATTTGTTAAGATAGTAACCCCGTTGTTAATTAAGAATCTGGCTTCTTCATTGACTTTGCTCATCGGAATCAGGGGATCACTTGATCCCCAGACACTGTGCGACCGTCGTAAATATGTTGCCAAGCGTCTGAATTTGGATCAGGTGACCTTGGCGATGAAGCGACGGTCATAAGTATGAAGTCACTTTTTTCAGTGTCGTTGTAACCTTGGACAGTCACTAAATGAACGGCCACTAATACAGGACTACCTGTATGGACTATTTATTTATTTACTTGTATCATTTATTAAACGTCCATCTTGCCGCAGGGTAACTCTGGGCGGCTTGCACTATTAAGAGATAAAACTGTCTTAATTTCTTTTAATACTAATATAAATGTGAGGCTATAAAAATCAACCTAGTTTGAAAGATTTTATTTTGCTTCTGGATTGGCTTCGGAGGGTGCAATTGCAGGCCGTAAGAATAAAATGCTATTTCCTAGAGAGCAAGCAGGGTGTGTACGTGTTTGTGTGTGTGTGTGTGTGTGTGTGTGTGTGTGTGTGTGTGTGTGTGGGTGTGCCTGCCCACTTGATGTGAACGTGCTATGGAGGTTTGCAAAAAAAACAACCTGCACTTGGCCGGGTCAACGCGGATGGTTCAAGTTCTGGGTAATTGCCCACATCTCCAGCTTTGCACAGATGGAAGCGGACCTAGGGGGGTACGGAGACAGAAGGGGACTGGGGGGTGTGGGGGGTCTTTGCAGTTGCTGGCAAGGGGTGCTGAGCGCCCCAAATATTGTTCTGGCACCGCCCCCAGCGAGTGGGTGGGAAGGAGGAGAGACCCCCTGGTTAAACAGGTCTGGCTGAGGCAAGAGAAAGACCCTCTCTAAGCAGAAAAGGTTGCAGCCTTCACAAGGTAGCCCCCGAGTAGCTGAATCCCAAGGAAGGGATGGCCGGATTGGATATTGCACTCTTTGTCTCGTTCATGGCTGTGCGGTGTTGTCGTTTCAGGACTAGAAGGAAGGGTGGGTGCAGGCTGAGTGGAGAAGCCTCCAGGGCCAAAATGGGTTTGGCCATCAATGGTGGGTCCACCAAGAGCCAGCTTTGGGGAAGTGAGGTCCAGCTCAGAAGTCCAGCCCCAGACAGCCGACCGCCCAGGCAGGGCGTGGGAGGGTCTCTACCACGGTGGTGGTATGCTGGTCTCATCTCAGCCAGTTCTCGGCTGTGTCGTCAACAGGAGGACTTGGAAGGAGGTCTGAAGACGCAGCCTCTTCTCCGGCGTGAAGGTGGAGGGCATCTGGAATTGGATCTTTAAGAGAACAAGATGGGAAACCCAGGAAGAAGAAAAAATAACCTCCAAGAAAAGTAACCCATCTTCAGAAGAAGACCAAACCAATGTTGGCTTGCCAGGGAGAATCGCGGCTTGTCTTCTCTCTCCAATATGCCCGGATTAAACTGAGATTTCACCGCTGAGCTGGGCTTGGCCAAGGAAAGGATTTCAAGTGTTATCGAGCTGAGCTGATCAGTTTCCAGCAAAATTGGACTCCGGGAATGGCAAAGTCAAAATCTCACTCCACGGGAGAAGACGGAGCCAACGGCTTCTTATTGTGACATGCAGCTGCCACGGTTTGCTATTCTGGATTAAGGATTGGTCTAAGCTGGTCCTGTTGCTCCTTTCCAGCAGCCACTTAGGGTTCCAGCAAGGTGGCAACTGGGAGACACCAGAAGTGGCTATCCGAGAGTCAGAGGTAGACTTCATTTGAGTTAGGAGGTTCCATTTACCTCTCACCGGATTAATGCTACTGCCAGACCGACGGACCATGAATCGAACCCCAACCCTATTTCCAGTCATTATTGTCCATCCTCACAAAGTTACGCAGTCTGCTCCTAAACTCCAAGGAGGTCCGGATATATATATATTTTCCTCCTTCCGTCGTTCCCTTGTGTTGAATAATCTTTTAAAGTTCTGCCAGAGAAAGAATTGCTGCTTGTCCCTTTTCCTCATTCCGAGCACGGATCTCGTCCATCTCTACTTGCAAGCTTCTTCTTGGTTGGGTTTCATTTCATTTCATTTTTTGTTACAAATCCATTTAAAGCAACAACAGCAATGCAAGGTTCTGCTTTTGGCTTCCGAGGAAATCCTGTCCTAAACTGGATTTTATCTTCGCTGCATTTTCAAAGCGCGGACAAGAGGAGGACGGCAGACAGAGGATTTTGTGAGTATTCCACTTGGCAAATTTTATTTTCTTCTTCTCCAGAACTGCTTCACTGTTTGGGGATGGAGGAGGGTGTTCCTTCTGTGCCGTGGGCTGCTGGTTAGAGCTACAGAATAACAGAGCTGGAAGGGACCTTGGAGGTCTTCTAGTCCAACCCCCTGCTCAAGCAGGAA